>JACMZG010001863.1:61852147-61905559 GCA_018340805.1 Microvelia longipes | reverse complement strand
AATGGCTGGAAAAAAGTTTAAGTATACTCAAGCAAAGAACTGATTTGACTTAATACATGATACTCAGTGTTCTTTTAATGTCCGTGTTTAGTACTTTGCGAACAAGTAAATCTATTGTATACCTATAATAATTACTGTTAACGACCAAGATGTCGAAGTGGTTTATTACTGCTAAGGGCTGGAATGTCGAAGAGGTTTAAAGCCGCTATCCAAGGGATTAATCCAGGAAATAATCGTAATTCCCGTTTAGTCTTGAGGTTAGTAGGGATAACCCTTAAGGGAACCACCTTTGTTGGTAGTAGCAACTATTACGCTCTAAGTGTTATGTAAAGATGTTACACTGAAGTGTAACATCAGTATAATGAAGAATTAATGAAAAGAGGTCATAATCTGCAATCCAAACCCTAGACCATTATGGTACCTGGTATGGTATTATGGTACCATTATGGTCAAAATATATGTTGACTCTTTATCGACCTAACCAGGAACTTGTCAAACAACAAATTACATTATAAAGAAATAAGAAATGTTACTCTTCGAGAAACATTTATTGCACAAGTTCAATTATTGCTGACTTATCAGTGTCTGTTATCTCATCAAAGATATTATTATTATGGTATTCTGTATATCAATAAAATGCGGACCTTACGGTTATTTACCCTTCGCCCTTCTGGGATCCCCTCATGTGGATTGCATCCATTATGTTTTAATTAAAGTTTTCAAAATATTTTTAATATAAACTATGAGCATAGCCCGGGCTGTGAACCTCAGACTGCTTATACGATCACAGTCACGGAGGCCGAAATATATATATATATATATATATATATATATATATATATATATATATATATATATATATATATATATATATATATTACTACGTATACTCATAAAGGATAAATATATTTATTTAAAGGAAACAAAATTCTATGTGAAACATAATTCTAGTGAGGATGGAAAGAGAATGAAGAGCAAGTACCCCGAGAAATAACAGGGAAGAGAGAAATTTAGCAATTTAGAGGGATTAAACGACCCTACTCTCTAAATTACCAGGCCCATAGAGGCAAGTTGAAAATTTATGAGAAAATACAAGAAAAGAGGTTAATACTCGTTAGAGCATTATACTAATCACAGGAATTAGAGCGATAATAAGAAGAGTGTTTAGAGGAGTGACATTAAAACTTCTCTGTACGGTAATAATAAGAATTTACCGACTGTTTGAATTTTATAACTTTTAACAAGCTTTAACTAGCTTACAGTGCTTATAGAATAATAAAGCTGTTGTTTTGAATACAAAAAGGAAGATAACTGCAATAACCAGAGATAATCTAGTAAGCTCTCAATAACAAAAGCAATACTCCAAGTTGTATTGGGAGGATTTTCAGGAAAACTTTTATACGGAACACGACAATCAGGAAACCCCAGCAATCGACTACGAATTGGGAAAAATAAAGGAATTCCGGGCCATTTACATAAAAATCAAGGGTTATAATAGACTTTGATAAGGCGACCTCTGTGTATGCTGCCCTTAACCAATATAAAGTTATCGTTCATTTGAAAATAACATTAAGTAACCATCCAATTTCCGAAAAACTTTACTCTTGCCATAAATAGAAATTACTGCAGGCTAAAAATTAACATTCTGTGCCATCAAAATAGAAATTGTAAATAAGTTTTTTTATTTTTGTTTACTTTTTTTGCCACTACTGTTGTTAAATAGGAAAGTGTTGTGTTCATGCTAAAACTTCGTTACCGAGATGTCATCATAATTATTCATTGCAGGCACTTATATGACTTTCATAGTGAGTTCCACCATGTTGTATTTTATTGTGTTTGTCTGCATTAGTGCCATACTCTTATATACGTGTCATGACATTCTAGACGTTTGCTCACTCAATTAACGTCGAGAGCATTGTGGCCAAATGTATACCATGTTAAGCTTTGTGGAAACATGACATTCCCATCATATGTGATAACAATCTAGACATTGGATCAATGTTATATTCTGAAATTGAGCGCTTCATACTTAAGTCTGAAGCGCGTACTTAAGTAGACTTTATTCATATCACCTTAATCTTTTAGGACACATTCTTAGTACATGCCATAATAGTCTCAATCACTCTTCTATTCTGAGGTCACAAGACCGAAATCATTCCACGTTAAGCTTTGTGAATACATGACATTCATACTATAAGTCATAACAGCCTAGACGTTCAATCACTCTTCTATTCTGAGGTCACAAGACCGAAGTCATTCCACGTTAAGCTTTGTGAATACATGACATTCATACTATAAGTCATAACAGCCTAGACGTTCAATCACTCAATTCTGAGGGCACAAGATCGAAGTCATTCCACGTTAAGCTTTGTGAATACATGACATTCATACTATAAATACAGACGTTCAATCACTCTTCTATTCTGAGGTCACAGATCAAAATCATTCCACGTTAGCTTTGTGAATACATGACATTCATACTATTCATAACAGCCTAGACGTTCAATCACTCTTCTATTCTGAGGTCACAAAACAAAAGTCATACCTCGTTAAGCTTTGTGAATATATGACATTCATACACTACAAGTCATAACAGCGAAGGCGTTCAATCACTCTCCTTTTTTGAGGTCACAAGACCGAAGTCACACCAAGTTAACCTTTGAGGTAACATGACAATCTAAGTACATGTCAAAAAAACTCAGGCATCCGACCACTCTTCTATTCTCAGGTTGAAAGACCGAAGTTATACCTCGTTAAGATTTGTAAAATCATGGTATTCTAACAACCAAGATCAGTATCATACTTTGCTGAGTTCTTGTATTGCGTTTAGGTAATGCTAGGAGAACATATTAAACAAGAAGTAACATTCCCTTTAAATGTAGATAAACATAACTTTATAATCCCGTAACTTGATTAATAACTTTTTAGGGACGAGCAAAGCGAATCAAAAATTGTAAAGAACTAGACATCGAGGTGCCCCGTGCCCAATTATTTACACAGTAAAAATTCAATTAAATCCAATATTAAATTCAGTTAAGGCTAGAATGTGTTATTAAGTACGTCGTTAGGGGATTCATAAAAGGATGTGTTGGGAATAATGTTCTACGTTGAGCACATAATGCTTTCTTATGTCGGAGCATTATGAGCAATGTAAAGTTAGCGAAAGCACTTAAAATAATTACTAAGGCTATTTAAACTGGTATCTCGACGGAACCAATCTCAAAGAAAATGGTGCTAACAATTAGTACAAAGCGAGGCCAACAAAAAAACACCGAGTAAAAAGCAATTTCATTAGGAAGAGAAAGGCTCTTAAACCAAATGGGAAGAAAAGCTCTATTTCCTTCATAGAAAACTCACTCGCAAGCCAAAAGAAAATCTACCTTTAGAACCATCTTCTCAAATACAAAAGAAATGAAAACTTTTTCTTTCACTTGTCTTTCACATCTTAATTCTTTTTACTACATTCCATTCGTGAAGCTTTTTATTTTAGTATAAAAGACTACGATCATGAACTTAAAGGTAGCGCTACTACGTTTCGGTCTTTCGACTGAAGAGTAATTATTGTGGTTCGAATAACAGTTCAAAACACTACGGTCATGAAATAGCAGGTAGCTCTACTATCTTTTGGCTAAATAGAAACGATTGGAGTTTAAATTCAGATCAAAATAGAATCGTTTATCATTGCTTTTTAACAAAATAGTATGTTAATAATGGTCTCTATTGCCGTTAGGAAGTCTGGCTAAAAAGGCCCAAAAGAAGAAGGATTCACTAAAATGGCTTAAAAATGTATCTTACAAAGATGTGACAGTAAAACTACAAACATCTCATAGTCTTAACCCTGGTTTACCCAACTTTGATTAAAACAGAAAATGTAACATGGTAGCAATCAATATTTGAAACTGAAATCACCTGAATTTTCAGATATTTTTATTGGTATATAGCACTTAAGAATTTGTCTGTCTTTTATCATCGTTCCTTCCATTTCGTTTATCAGAAAATATTTTTTATAAATTCATTAACTGTAAAGTATAACTCAGCTAAATCCCTAAAATTTGGCATGCATATTGTACGATGTGTAAAGAAAAATGTTTTGTGTTTCATCTCATAATACGAACTAGTTTAATATTTTTTATATAGTACGACACATATACGTTGCATTATGTTACAATTTTTGTGACGGCGCGGGGCCGCTAAGCAGCCCCCACCACCGACACCGCGGAGCGGCCATGAGGATAAAAGCCTTTTCTTTAGAGGAGGAGATAAGTCAAAAACTATACAGCAGTTTTGCATTGTAACTTAGTTATGTCATAGGAAAAAAATAAATGGAGTGTCCACATTTAAACATATTTTGTGACATTAAACTTTTCGAAGTAATTTCTTTTACTTTTATTACGTTAGTGATAGTAATTAGAGTGAGGTGATGGATCACCGAGTAATTAAGCTTCCTTTTTGGGCCCTTTTTGCTAACTCCCTTAGATAGAAGATAGTATTCCACCTTATGATTCCTAGTGCAGGCATTTTACATCTAATCCACAGAAGAGCCATGGCTTTTACTAAGTTTTTATAGCTTTCACTAGAAGCAACACGTGCCCTACTGCCAGACCAAGCTTTTAGCTCTCGAAACCATAAAGCAGAAACTCTCAGTTTATATTTAATATAAACTACAATTCATGGTTCTAAATTTTGCCTAAACCCAGGTTCATTTAAGGTTAGGGATCTTTTACGAGTACCTGATATCGCACAGGCTCGGAACCACCGGCATAACGTCCCTTTCGAAGGACGGCACGTGAGAGGATTTTCATCCCTCGTATAAAAATCCCAGAGGCCCCGACCGGGATCGAACCCGGACTGTTTGGGTGGCAGGCACATTACAGGCTAACTATTACACCACGGAGACCCCCATCTGATGAGCCATGTTAGTCTGTTAAGTTGTTCAAACTTATCAGGTGAATGAGATTTTTAAAAGAAATAAGATTACTCTAATATGCTGGTAAGAAATAGGCTTTCTAGGCTCCTCATAACTAGGATTTATTAGAATTACCATAAGGACGTTCTCTAGTAGGCAATTTGTCGTTTAGAAGAAAGGATACTATGGTGTTACAGTGACATATTATACATGCAATAATATTTCATAATAAACGTCAAGTAAATGACTAAGGTGGCTGGTTTCCGCGCATGCGTTCTAACATCGGCTCTTTCTTTAGCACTATACATTTTTCATTAACATCCTTCTTTTTATCCTAATTTAATTTGTTTCCAAAATTGGAAACAAATTTCCAATATTTCCAAAATAGGTCACAAATGCATATAGAAGTAACGTTTTAACATAGTTATATTCATGATATCTATTTTTGCAATAAAACCATGTCAATAAAATTATCTCAATAGTTGATAAATATTTTTGGGTAAAAATTTTAGTTTGTAGACTTTTTGTGCACGAGTTTACTGTTATTCACATATTTGAAATTCTTACTGGAAAAAGTGCGAAGTAATAATTATTAAGAGCATAAAAAAATATTGTACACTATTCTTTTACTTATTTATTTTATCTACAATTGATACGTAGATAAATGCATTACATTTCAGTCAAAATGCAACAAAAATACGTCTTTACACGGTTGAAGAAGAATTTTTCTTACTTTTCAGCACTAGTTGCGTCCTGCAATGACGTCACTTGTCATTAATAAAAAAGTCACGTTATAACCTCCGACTACATTTGATTAGTTTACATTGAATTGTATCACCTTACAAATTTATATCATCTTGGGTGACCCATCAGTTTTTTGTTACTAATCTTTATCATTTAAATGTGTCAATAATTATGTTGTAATTTATGAATACTAAACAAAGGGGTCATCTAATCTGAAAGTACCAAATTATCTTGACTTGAATTCTAGGTTAATTAATGAAGACTTCAGTCCTATAGAATTTTTATTTAAATAAACATTAATTACAGACGTTTCGCATCAAATCATAAAATTGACAACGACCATGTTCAAATACTACATACTGAAAAACATTTCAATAAACGACGGATTTTAGAAAGCCTATATATTAAAACTGACCCCAATAGCATAAATAAAAAAACTGATACTAACAATATTAATAGTATATATGCAAACATTCTTAACTCAAAAAAACCCCGTTCAAAATTACCCCCCGTAATTGCAAATCTTATTTTAGTTTTTAAATTTCCACCAGACTTCCTTTCTTTCCTAACCTTATTTCAATAATACCTTATCTGTTTATTGTTTGATTTTGTTCATTTAACTTTGAGTTTTATTGTTTTTTAAACTTGATGTTGTTTTTTCCTTACATTTCAAATTTGTTTAACTGTGGTAAAGTTTTTATGATGTTCTTTTGGTTTTGGTATGCTTTACTAAATATTTTTGGTGTTGGTTGTTTGTTTTTGGTTTTTGTTTACACTGAAGATGCCTGGCTTCGCCATGCGAAACGTCTGTAATTAATGTTTATTTAAATAAAATTTCTATAGGACTGAAGTCTTCATTAATTAACCTAGAATTTAATTCTTAACAGTCCAATAACTATTTCGTTAATAATATCTTGACTTGCTTCTGGAAAATGTTTAGTTAACAAGACGTCTTCAAAAACAATTATTACAGCATCAAAACAGGCAGACATTGCATACAATGACAAAACCAAAAAACTCTTATCGATTTTTGGTTTCTTCAAGGGCTCATGCATTGACATCTGACGAAGACGACAATACTATATCTTCTCTATAACAATGCTTTTCTGTCTATAGATAGAGAAGGAAAAAGAATGAATATTGTAGTGAAAGCAAGGGAGACGCCAGCAGAATTGAGGATGGATTAATAATTCAGAGCGAGTAAGTGGCTGCTGGATCAGGTTTAACAAAGCGTTTACAGCTTCATTCCTAATATTCATCTTTCTTCATCATCTTCTTATTCCTCTATTATTTACAATAATAAACGTTTTTAGGGAAGACAGTGAAGTACGGACTTTCAAGTCACAAATTGTATAATACATTAACTTAAAAAATCGAATACGGGGTACCTCGGAACTTTTCCCCCATAACATCGGATTTGCTACACTCATCGTCGCAACTTCGGACTCGCTTCGCTCATCCTCAGAATATAAAAGTCGTTAAACTTATTTAGCAACACGTTCTCGGACTCGCTTTGCTCGTCCTCAGATAGTAGATATTCGTTTCGTTCCCAGCAGTCACCCATGCAGGCAATGACCACACAACATAGTACTTATTTATTACGTGAAGGTATACACTCAAACTGAATTTCAACTCAATAAGATTATTTCCCGCAATTTCATTTTATTATTTTATTAAAAAAAAAGTGCTCAAGCCATTTGATAAAAATTGTACTAATACTGATAATGAGATAAAACTTAGCCTTAAACAAGGCTACAATTTTACTTAGTCATTATTTCGGACTAATGACGTCATAACAAATTATTTTCCGTCATTTTTTGATTTTTCATAGTAATTACAATTCCACGTTCATATTACATTACTTTACGACCATTTTGACTTAATTAATGTAAAATAAATTGCAATTATTATCTGTCACATTTATTCTTTAAATTTCTGTGTTATAAAAAAAATTAATGTCACTGAAAATTCCCGCCGTTTGATGGGAGCATTATAATATGTGCTCTTATAAAGGATGTAGAGGGGAGGGGAGTCTCTAGTCTCTCTCAAGGGCGACTAATGTAGGACTAAGCATCGCTATGGTACCCACTGAAAACTGTCTCACTTCTAGACCTTTTATTACTATTTTATTTTACCTAAGTACTCCCTCTAAGTATTAGTCTCTTTGTTTAGATAACATCAAACAGACCCCTTTGCTTTAATATTAAAGTTTAAAGTGGGGATGGGGGGTAATATATGCAATATAATAATTGACACAATAAATATAAATGACAAAGGAAAAAATACAAATTACTAATGGGTAAAAATTCTCAAAAATTCTTAATTTTTTCGCCAGACAGAACGTCATGTTCTGTCATTTCACCATTTGTACAGGAGAAAAGTGATTTTTAATCCTAGTCTTATCTAACTTAGCATAGAGTTAGTATAATCAGGCCACTTCCTCTGTCATTTCATCTATTTGGCATGGTAAATTAAGAAACAATTTTATTACATCTTTAAAAGTATAAGAAAAATGCAACAATTGAGAAAAAAGTAAAGAAAAGAAAAATATAAAAGTTATAAAAAGATAATATAAAAAAGTATAAGGAAAGAAAACATATAAGAAAAAAGTTATATAGAAAAAGAAAAATATGAGAAAAAGTATAAGAAAAAGAAAAAATAAAAAAAGTTAAGAAAAAAAAAATAAAAAAAGGTATAAGAAAAAGAAAAATATAAGAAAAATATACTAGAAAAAAAATATAAAAGTTAAGAAAGAAAAAATAAAAAAAGTATATAAAAAAGAAAAAAAGAAAAAGTATATACAAAAATATAAGAAAAAAGTATAAGGAAAAAAAAAATATAAGAAGTATAGAAAAGAAATATAAGAAAGTAAGAAAGAATATTAAAAGTATAAGAAGAAAAAAATTAAAAAAATAAGAAAAGATAAGAAAAAATATAAAAAAGTATAAGAAAAAAAAAATATAAGAAAAAGTATAAGAAAAAGAAAATATAAAAAAGTATAAGAATAAAAAAATGATTCCTTTGAACTACAAATAGATTTTTTGCTTTCTGACACCCAGAATATCAAATACATTTTTCATTATATAAAATACTTTTTTTTCATACACTTATTCTTTTACAGAAAAAGTTATATTTGTACAAAGAATTCTTCTTCTTAAAGGGTGTCGGGTTGAAACATGAGATCAAAAAGATGATGAAAAGATGGGATTAAGAAGAACGGAGGAAACGTATTGACTTTGAACCACTCGTGTGAACGGGGA
The DNA here is from genome assembly GCA_018340805.1 of Microvelia longipes. Lineage (NCBI taxonomy): Eukaryota > Metazoa > Arthropoda > Insecta > Hemiptera > Veliidae > Microvelia > Microvelia longipes. The sequence goes on along the minus strand of JACMZG010001863.1, from coordinate 61,896,649 downwards.
CTCGAGAGAAAAAGGAAACACATAAGTGGTAGAGAAGCCCGTTCTAAACAAAAGCTCCTAAGTCAAGTAGACCTTACAGTTTCTAATGTCACTTCATATCTGTATTCTTTAATATTTCTTTAAAGGAAGAATATTTTTCTTTAAACTAAAAAATGAATTTTACTTCCAAAAAAATACTGAAATTATTCTTTTAAGAGTAGGGTCAAGGTATGATGAATGTCAAAAATACGTTGTAATTTTCAGATAAATAGACTGTCAAAATGTTTAAGTAGTCAATTGTCATTCATTTGAAAGAGTAAATCAAGATGTTAGAACTTTATAAGGTGATTCATTTCTATGTAAACAAACCAAACGTATTCGGAGGTTATAACCTGACGTTTTTATGAATGACGAGTGACGTCATTGCAGGAATCTGTATAGGTGGTCAACATTAAAAAGTTACTATTTATTCCTGCAATGACGTCACCGCCGGACTATAACCTAACATGTAAAAAAACTGATTTCATTCATAAAAACCCCTCCAATTGAATCACCTTATAAATTCTATCAGCTTGAGTGTAAATAACAAAATGATATATAGAGGATATAATTTCTTATTAAGGATAATAGATAATAAAGACAGCAGTCCGAGTTATTTATATTAATTTATTTCATATTAAAGCTTTCACACAAGCGATGCTTGAAATTCTCAAGCAAACAAGATTAAAATCCAATAATAGATACCAAACAAGGCAAAAATAATAATCCTAACAAATACAAGTTAACCTTTAAAGTTATCACTAACCCAAACTTACATAGAGTAACTTATTGTATGTTTAGGTTAATGATAACTTTTAATACTAACATGTATTTGTTAGGGTTATTTTTTGCCTTGTTTGGTACGTATTTTTTATTTCTCTAGTGTAATTGGTTGTTGGTTTTCTTTGCTAGGTTATTACATTCACTAAGGATGCTAAGTATCGCTTGTGCTAAAGCTCTGATAAGAAATAAATTAATAAAAATAACTCAAACTGCTATCTTCGTTATCTCTTATTCCTTATTAAATTTTAAAAAAATTCACAGTCCGTTAAACTTAATTTTAAAATTATTTCTTATCTTAATAGGTTCAATTGTGTAGTAGATAAGTAGAATGGATTAATGGAGATAATCGTAACAGCTTAACCTACACGTGCGAACGGAGAAGGTCAGAAGAAGTAAGAGAGAGAGATGGGAGGCGAAAAAGTGTAAGTAGGCGTTTCGGCATATTATGTAGCTTAACCGAAATGTAAGAATTGACCAACAACAAAATATAGCTATAAGCATGAGTGGACGCTAATGCTCACAACAGCGTATTTTAAGACAGTAGTACCCACATCTTACAGGCTAAACCTATTAATCATATGATCTATTATAATCTGACTCGAATTCAACTTATGCTTATTCGATGTGGTCGAATTGCTAATTTAAATAATTAACGACGTTATTGACTATTAAAACTAATCAACTATCAAGCTAAAAACAGGAAGAGATTTGCTACACTTGATTAAAATGAACTGTTAAAATAATTTTTAATATAATACACTGTTACTTATATATTTGAGTTAGTTTTGAGTGAAAAACTACTTTGAGTAGACGACCCACTCAAATCTATTTTGATTTGACGACGCACTCAAATCTATTTTGATTTGACGACCTTTCTTAAATCTATTTTGATTTATTAAAATATTGAAAATTATTTTTATTCCATGGCGAACTCAAAACAACAGATATATGCCAAGCCTGTTGAACCCTTAAACTATTACTTTTGTATCAGTAGAATCACACTTTACAGCTGTGATACAAAATCGATTACATAAAATATAAACCTCATAGTTGCTTTTAATAATCATAAGTGAATATAAAACCAATAAAAAGATATTTTGATATTTATTTTATTATAGTATTAAAATATATAAACCGGTTTCCGTGTTCTTTATGTTTTGAAAACATTCTCCTTCGTCTTGTCGAGAAGATAAACTTTTCAACAAAATCGCGTCTAAAAACATCCTTCACTGCAAATCTCGCAGGAAAAGTCTGCGTCTAAAAAAGCACCCCATAACGCATCTAAACCAGCATCTAAATAAAAATTCAACCAGTCAACAAAGAAAAGAAATTGACATGAACGACTGAAGAAAAACCTCTATCTGAAGATTTTTTTTGGAGAAGAAAAAAAATTTTATACGAGAATTTTTTTGTACATAAAAAAATTTTTGCAGAAAGCACTCTCAGAAAAAAACGTCTAGATTTGAAAAGGAACTAGATTTGCCAATGAGGGAAAAGAGAGTGAAGAGTTTTCAGAATCTAGAGAGGCTCATTTACCATTCCCTTTATCATTTCTGTTTACTCAAAGAAAAAAAAAATCTTCATCTTGCCTTTATCTTGTTAAACTTTAATACAAAAAGGCTAGCCATTATAAAGGCTAAGTCCAGTCACACTTAGCTGTAATAATAGCCTTTCTTTGTTATACTTATATTGTTATTAAAGGTGTAAGCATCTTTTTTCTTTTATTTGAATTTATGCAAACTTTCTTTCTCTAATATAATTCTGTTGGTTTATATAAAGAAAAAAAAGTGAATTATCTTTATACTTCTTAGATTTTTTTTTTTATTTTTAGTGGTTACTCAGATTTTCTTTTTCTTAGTAAGTATCTTTATTTTGAATTCTAACTACTTTTTTTTTCTTTAACTTCTTTTGATATAATATTCCTTAAGGAGAAAAAAAAAGAAAAATTGCTCTTTCTGTTAATGTTTTTTTTTTTACTAAAACTTAATGGACTTTTTCTTGGTATCTTTATAATTTGAAGAGAAAATTCTAATCTAGTTTTTTTATCTTATTTTTTTCAAATGTTTAAATAATAATGGGAACGGATATCCGTTTCTTAAAGAAATTAAAGTCATAAAAACAAAAGCTGAAGCTTTTTATAAGAATTAAAAAATTAGAATCACCACCGAGATTTAATGTAATTGGTACTGGAATGAATTATAGGATTAGTTCTTTTTAATGTACCAACAAAGGATAGAAAATAATTTTTTATTTTAGCAAATATTACCAAAATAAACAGATTATTTACTATAATATAAAGCCAATTTATTATTTATTAACCCATCAAATTAATTAAAAAATGTATAGAAGGCTTATAATAAAAAAAAAAAATGTGAGTAAGCTATTAATAAAAGATACCGGATAAAATGTACCCTGGTGTACCCCGGATAAAATGTACCCTGAATAAAATGTACCCTGGATAAAATGTACCCTGGATAAAATGTAAAAGAATAAATGAACCTGGATAAAATGTACCCTTGAATAAAATGTACGCTGGATAAAATTGTTACCCTGGATAAAATGTAAAGAATAAAATGTACCCTGGATAAAATGTACCCTGAATAAAATGTACGCTGGATAAAATGTACCCTGGATAAAATGTGAATAAAATGTTGGATAAAATGATAAAAATGTACCTGGATAAAATGTACCCTGATAATAATGTAAAAAATAAAATGTACCCTGGATAAAATGTAAAATGTAAAAGAATAAAATGTACTCGGATAAAATTATACCCTTTCTAAATATTTCTTGCACTGTAAGATACAAGTGCTTATAGCGACGTAACAAGGTATGCAGGAACCACCCGAAGTGGAATTTATTTGTATTAGCACATAATATCCCTATAAAGCTTGCAGGGAACAAATTCTAACGTTTGACTTATAAAATGAAAATACATGCCCTTTTGTGGTTCATACTCCCCACTAGGTATGCGGGAAACATGCCAAGTGAAATTTATTGGTACAGAAAAAAATATAGTTTACCCTTTTGCACACTAATAGTATCCGTTTAACAAAACCCTAACAATTCAGGTCTGTTAAGATGTGCACTCCATATTGGTATTCTGGAACCACCTGAAGTGGGCATTATTTATATTTTTAAGTTTAACATATCGTACACTAATATCAAAATGTTTAATGATAACATGAGTATGCTATTTTTAATCATTCCAGTATAGTAATAAACTTAATTAGAGACTGGATGTCATTAAGCCTATAAATTATTAGTTAATTGAATAAAAATTGCTTCAAATAGACTAAACAAGCATAAAATAAATGGACTAAGCAAGCTTCTATGATTGAGGAAGTTTCTTCTTTCGATTGAGATTTGTGATCAAGACCAAAATAAATAAAACATAACTTTATGAAACTTATTTATATTATACTTTGTCCCTATTACAATTGTAAATAAAAACAAGACGCGTTTCTCGATTTATCTTACCACCAGTGGGTCAACATTAAATCATGTGTGATAGTAGTATTAATTGCGTAGAGATGATAAATATCCTTGCAAATGGGCCATTCATAGAGCTGGCTAGTGCTAACTCTTTTAGATAGAAGACGGTCTTCTACCTTATGCTCAGCGACTACCCTATGATAGTCTTCAACCTTTTTCAGCGACTACCCTTGATAGTCTTCAACTTATGGTTTCAGCGACTACCCTATGATAGTCTTCAACCTTATGTTCAGCGAACCCTATGATAGTCTTCAACCTTATGTTCAGCTACTACCCGTCTATAGTCTAGCCTACCTTGATAACCTTATGTTCAGCGACTACCCTATGATAGTCTTCAACCTTATGTTCAGCGACTACCTATGATAGCCTTCAACCTTATGTTCAGCGACTACCTATGGTACTCTTCAACCTTATGTTCAGCGACTACTCTATGATAGTCTTCAATCTTATGTTCGGCTACTACCCTATGATACCTTCAACCTTATGTTTCAGCTACTCCTATGATGCTTCAACCTTATGTTCAGCGACTAACCTATGTAGTCTTAACCTTATGTTCAGCGCTACCCTATGATAGCCTTCAACCTTATGTTCAGCGACTACCCTATGATAGTCTTCAACCTTATGTTCAGCGACTACCCTATGATAGTCTTCACCTATGTTACGATTACCTATGCCTTCAACCTTATGTTCAGCGACTACCCTATGATAGTCTTCTACCTTATGTTCAGCGACTACCCTATGATAGCCTTCAACCTTATGTTCAGCGACTACCCTATGATAGCCTTCAACCTTATGTTCAGCGACTACCCTATGGTACTCTTCAACCTTATGTTCAGCGACTACTCTATGATAGTCTTCAATCTTATGTTCAGCTACTACCTATGATACTCTTCAACCTTATGTTCAGCTACCCTATGATAGCCTTCAACCTTATGTTCAGCGACTACCCTATGATAGTCTTCAACCTTATGTTCAGCGACTACCCTATGATAGCCTTCAACCTTATGTTCAGCGACTACCCTATGTACTCTTCAACCTTATGTTTAGCACTACCCTATGATAGCCTTCAACTTATGTTCAGCGACCCTATAATAGTCTTCTACCTTATGTTGCGACTACTCTATGAAGTCTTCAACCTTATGTTCAGCTACACCTATAGTCTTCTACTTAACTAGTCTTCTTCTACCTTATGTTCAGCTACTACCCTATGATACTCTTCAACCTTATGTTCAGACCCTATGATAGTCTCTACCTTATGTTCAGCTACTACCCTATGATACCTTCAACCTGATGTTCAGCGACTACCAATGATAGTATTCAACCTTATGATTCCTAGTGCAGGCATTTTGTGTCTAATCAACACAATAGCCACTGCTTTACTATATAATAAGTCTCCATAGCTTCGACCAAAAAATATAAACACGTGCTTTACAGTAATATTAAGCTTGCCTGCTTTTGAAACGATATGGCAGAAAAATACACATAATATAATATACAAGCTACTATCAAATCCTACATTTTGCCTAAACTCTAGGGTAAATAATCTTTCACTTGTACCTGACATCGCACAGGCTCGGAACCAACGGCTTAACGACCTTTAGAAGAACGGCACATGCAAGAATTCTCATCCCTTGTATAAAAATCCAAGACTCCAAAAATCCAAGAAAAAAAAGAATTGTAAAAGAAATTACTGGGGTCGAACCCAAAAAAATTGTCTAGGTGTTAGGTGTCTAAGAAACTGTCTAGGTGTTAGGTACACGCCTTAGACCATCACTTTTGCTAACTCCAGTATATTTGAAATATAATTAATATGCTATAAAGAAAACTTTAAACAATGACTGAAAACTGTTACAAACAATGACTTGTGTTAAATCATTAGACTGTGAGTGTTAAACTATACAGGAAAGTGTTAAATTATATAGAGAAGTGTTAAGGGATGATTACATCTCTATACCCATCATAATTTAGTTTAACAGTTTAGGGTTAAGAAGGGAAGGGGAAAAGTAGAGATAAGTCTTGAATTTAGCGAACAATAACAATCCCAACTGCTTTGTTCTACAATATCAAAGTACCTAATGGTAAGTTGGTCTAATAATTCAGACCAAACAATCTATATACAATATCAATAATATACATACACACTCACACAGATATATATATATTATATAATATATTATATATATTATATATATATATATATATATATATATATATAATATATAACCATGATGTTTAAAAAAAAACACACTACAATTAAAAACAACTAATAGATAGATAGATAGATAGAAATTTTTATTGTCAAAACCCCAAACAGGGATATAACAATCGTCAAAGAAAAAAACTATATTAAAATTGTAACTCTAAAACTCCTGGAAGGAGTAGCATGCTTTTTCCTTTAATAATAAGGTTATACTTCTTTTGAATTGTTTTTCATTTTGTAAAAGCATATGGTTTGGTAATTTATTATAAAATTTAATAGACCAATAATTTACACCATTTTGGATTTTTGACACTCTACAAAATTTAGCATTTAGTTTGTCTTTGTTTCTAGTATTATGTGTGTGGACATCTGATCTTACAAAATACTCTTCTAAATTAATATATTATAAAAAAATTGATATATTAAATTAATATATTGTCAACCATAATAGTATAAAAAAATATAACGGTTTCGACATGACGTCATCATCAGAGCTGTTTACAGACTATGATGATGACGTGAAGTCGAAATCGGTCAGTTAAATTTTTGTTATGCTATTGTGGTAGACAATATATTAATTGTTTTTAATTCTAGTGTTTTTTTTTTATTCAGCACCATGGTGACTATATAACAAGCATCATGGTGTCTGCCTCCGTGGCCGTGATCGTAAAGACGTTCGATTTCGGCACCGGAGGTCCGGGGTTCGCAGCCCGAGCTATGCTCTCAGATTTTATGAATAGTATTTGTATTAAAATGATTTCGCCAACTTTAATCAATTCTTAGAGTGTAGTAGATGCAACCCACCTGAGGTTGTTCCCGCAGGGTGAATACCCAGATGGGCCGAAAGGCCCTAAAACGAGCATTCTATTTTTTTTTTTATTGTGGTTGACAATATATTAATTGTTTTTAATTCTAGTGTTTTTTTTTATTCAGCATCATGGTGACTATATAACAAAAAATCTCCGTCAAAACAACTAATGATATATGTATGTGTGTATAAAAAGTATTCTTATACTTTAGATATAAATTAATATATGATTAATACATAAATATTATAAAAGTATACTTCGTCAAATTTATAACGTATAATGTTACTGACAATAATATATACTACAACATCTTCTGAAGCTGTATAATATAATAATATCTACATGGACTCTTTTTCTCGAGGTACAGCTTTTGTACTGGATTGTCGTCAGTAAAAAATATCCGGTGCTATAAAAATGCCACTATACATTTTTGAGACATACTTCGTCTTTGCCCGAACTACGAAAATCAATTTCGCATACATTCTTTATTTTAAGCACATCTTATCGAAAATATCCCAACAAAGCAAACTTTATTACAACCTTAAGAAAAATTGTATTTTCTTTTTCCCATCAAAACAACGAGATAAGAAGGAGATAAAAGAAAAGTTTAAAAGAAAACTAATACATAGAAAGTAGTTAGGCAAGGAAGGAATATTTTGCCTGCAATGGGGTAAACTCTAACTTCACTGCCTCCGGCCCACTAACTCTTCATATTGACATTAAAAAACTTTTTCCTGACTCTCATAATACTTGTTCCGTTGTTCTTTGAGAAAATCAGTTAGGTTATCTTGCCAAGCAAGTTTTCTGGCCATTTCCCCCTCCCTCCGTCAACTTAAGATACTTTTTACGGAATTTTTTTTTCGCTTCCTTGATACTGTTTTGAGATGAAAGTTTTTCAGGAGAAAATGAAGTTTATGAAAAACAGAAGGCGTTAATGCAATAAGTCTTTTCAAACACATTAAAAACTTTTTTTTACATCGCCTCACCTCTTGCTATGAGAAGTATAATTTTAGTGAAAAGTTGTTGATTCCTAAACAATATAACATTTTGGGAATAAAAACAATCTCAGTGAGTTCTCAGACAAGGCTTTACCACAAATATATCACATAGTTCTACAAAATTAAATTGCCACAAAGAAAAAGAAAGATTCATATGATTGTATTTGTACCTACTGAAGATACCTTATTAATTCTAATGGAACTGGTTTCACTTTAAAGAAAAATCGGGTGCATTGTGCCTTCGAACGTTTCCTTATCCAATAGTATTCGCTTCGATCGTCTACACAATATTGAAGTCGTAAAATTTATCATGCACTGTCTTCGGACTCGCTTCGCTCGTCCTCAGATATTAAACAAATCTGTTTTATTCCCAGCGGACACTCATGCAGTAACACACCACGCTCGGTGCTACTTAACTTTTATGATCCAACTCGACGTATTGAAACGAAACGTTGTGTTATTATTTATTACGTGAAGGTATACACTTGTACCGAGTTTTAAGTTAATTAAATAATTTTTCACAATTTTTTAACAAACGTACACAATGAATTTGATAAAAAATGAACTAATATGTAAACACATATGTTGGTCTTGTACATGGCTACATAATTGATAAATCTCAAATTACTCCCAATGCCGCGACCAATAATTTTTGCTGAGTCATTATTGCGGGTAATTGATGTCATAAAAATATTTTTCTAGATAGCAAAACTACAGCTATATTTTTTAATAATAAAAAATATTCCTTTATTTAAAAAAAATACAAGCAAACAAAAATATCTTGAACATCATCATAAGAAAATATGTTTTATTAGAAATGAAAATATATTTAGTTGGAATTAATTCTCTCATTAGAAAACAAACATACATACATAAAGACAGACAACTTTATGAAAATTGCTTAGGAGATCTAACAAACACCTGAAAGGGATCATTTAGGTGGCATCCAGGCTTCGGATTTTATTGCAAAAACAATACTTTCCAATTTTTCCTACGGTATACATAAGGAGAAGTAAAAATCACCAAAATTATACTGCATCACGTCTTTGGACGCTCTACGCTTGACTTCGTTGCATTCCCAGCGGGCGCCCATCTATGCACTGACCAGGCTTAGTGACATGCCGGTTTCAGATTTTTTTGCACAATACCTTCTTATATACCTACGGTATAAATGAGGAAAAGTAATGAAAAAGTTAATTCTATGCAAAACGGGTTTCAACAAATTCTTACATCAGTCAAAAAGACTTTACTTCTAAATACCCGAGATGACTTCCGAGATCTAAGTGCTGACTAGTAGACACATTTAGTGACTTCAGAGATCTAAGTGCTGACTAGTAGATACAATTGATGACTTCCGAGATCTAAGTGCTGACTAGTAGATACATTTGATGACTTCCGAGATCTAAGTGCTGACTAGTAGATACATTGATGACCGAGCTGACTAGTAGATACATTTGATGAATTCCGAGATCTAAATGCTGACTAGTAGATACATTTGATGAATTCCGAGATCTAAGTGCTGACTAGTAGATACATTTGATGACCTTACCTTACATTTTATGACTTTCGAGATCTAAATGCTGACTAGCAGACACATTTGATGACTTTTAAGATCTAGGTGATGACTAGTAGACAGATTTGATTAAAATTGTGGAACTTCGTCGTTCATTGGTTACAAAGCTTATCTCAATTTGCAGGGGATATGGAGGAAATCTATTCTAACCCAAAATCATTACAGATTATTCATTAATTCTGATTTATTACTTCAGTCAGACATTTTGTCGGAATTTTTTTTACGACATCGCTAGAAAAGAAGAGCGTTAAAATTTAAAAAAAGAAGCATTTGGCGGGGCAGTAAGAGGCGGGTAGTTTATCTTGCTTTGTCTCCCATGGGTATTTTTATCTTCTTTTGTTGGGATACATTTTTAATCTAGTCTGAGGGTTTTCAAGACCTTTCCTCAGGATTTATACTTTCCTTTGTTGTAAACAGCACGGAGCTCTGCTCCACCGTCCCTAAAGTAGGTTGAAAATTTTGTAATGAAAAAGTGTGACCCATAGATTTTTCGAAAAATTTTCGTTTTTGCACTTACAGCTTGCATTGAAAAAATAAATTAAAATTATACGGCACATGTGATAATTTATATCCCTAGTGTAAAAATCCTAGTGGCCACGACAACCAGTCAGGTAGGATCATATGCTCACTGTTAGAGGCAACGACCAAATGACAAATCCAGTCAACTGGTAACAACCAGTCAGGTAGGATCATATGCTCACTGTTAGAGGCAACGAGCAAACGACACATCCAGTCAACTGGTAACAACCAGTCAGGTAGGATCATATGCTCACTTAGAGGCAACGACCAACGACACATCCAGTCAACTGGTAACAACCAGTCAGGTAGGATCATATGCTCACTGTTAGAGGCAACGACCAAATGACACATCCAGTCAACTGGTAACAACCAGTCAGGTAGGATAATATGCTCACTGTTAGAGGCACGACCAAACGACACATCCAGTCAACTGGTAACAACCAGTCCATATGCTCACTGTTAGAGGCAACGACCAAGACACATCCAGTCAACTGGTAACAACCAGTCAGGTAGGACTCACTGTTAGAGGCAACGACCAAATGACACATCCAGTCAACTGGTAACAACCAGTCAGGTAGGATATATGCTCACTGTTAGAGGCAACGACCAAACGACACATCCAGTCAACTGGTAACAACCAGTCAGGTAGGATCATATGCTCACTGTTAGAGGCAACGACCAAACGACACATCCAGTCAACTGGTAACAACCAGTCAGGTAGGACATTGCTCACTGTTCATCCAGTCAACTGGTAACAACCAGTCAGGTAGGATCATATGCTCACTGTTAGAGGCAACGACCAAACGACACATCCAGTCAACTGGTAACAACCAGTCAGGTAGGATCATATGCTCACTGTTAGAGGCAACGACCAAACGACACATCCAGTCAACTGGTAACAACAGTCAGGTAGGATCATACTCACCAACGACCAAATGACACATCCAGTCAACTGGTAACAACCAGTCAGGTAGGATAATATGCTCACTGTTAGAGGCAACGACCAAACGACACATCCAGTCAACTGGTAACAACCAGTCAGGTAGGATCATATGCTCACTGTTAAGGTGTGCTAGCAGGACGGCTGACCGTAGAGGCTTCCTACATATTAGATTAAACACTTTCCTGAGGTATATCAAGAGTTACCGCAAGGAACTGGTAAAAAGTTTATAACCTAAAAGTAATTTGCCTTTAGTTTTCCCTTCAGCTAATTCAACACTTAATTTTTTTTGTGACTTATGTGTTTATGACGACTTTAGATTTGTTTTACCAATGATTTTATCTATGCTCTCTATTATGGAGATAAATCGAAAACTAAGCACATTTATAAACGAACTAACTTTCTGGTAATTTTTATAATCTGAGGACGAGCGAAGAGAGTGCGAAGACATGTTGTGGTATAAATTTGGTGATTTTTATAATCTGAGGACGAGCGAAGAGAGTGCGAAGACATGTTGTGGTATAAATTTGGTGATTTTTATAATCTGAGGACGAGCGAAAAGAGTGCGAAGACATGTTGTGGTACAAATTTGGTGATTTTTATAATCTGAGGACGAGCGAAGAGAGTGCGAAGTAGTGAGAATGAGCGTAGCAAATCTAATGAGGCAAAGAAAAGTTACGAGGTACCCAATTTTCGTATAATTTTTTGTAATATATTTTTTTAATTTTTCTTTGTCCTTTTTAGCTTTTTACAAGGGAGTTTTTCCAACTAAAAATTATATGTCACGTCAAAAAAATCCAATGCAAAGCTAGATATGTGTAGGGATAAATTTAACCATGGTGAGGTGAGTGGTATCGTTTAGAGATTATTCAGGTGTATAGAGAGGCAAATCCCTAACAAAAATACCTGCTGGTATCTGGCATACCCGTGTCTCATCTTTCTAGGTCTTCCCTTTCAAAGCATTAATCTTATTAATATTTCATACTTTTCCTCGCCCATTTACTTTCTTTTCTTTTTTTAAGGAAAACCTATAGCGAGTTTTTATACTTTCATGATATTTATATTTCAATAAAAAATTAAAATTAACGAAAATAAAATCAAAGAACCAATTAAGATCAAAATACAAATAACATTTTTAAAAAAATATCAGCCCTTTTAAATTTTAGGGTTTTTAGCGCATTCAGAATTTTCAAAGCAATAAAAACAACAATGGACTAATGAGCTTAAGTAGTTGGAGAGGGAGATCCCTTTTCATGGAGTCTCATTATTATGACGCCCGTAATTAATGAGTATATGAGTATTATATATATATATTATATAATATATATATATATATATATATATATATATATATAATATATATAATATATATATATATATATATATATATATATATATATATATATATATATATATGTTTCAGAGGTCCCTAATGACGAAAAAATAAGTTTCGCGAGACTTTATTATATATATATATATATATATATATATATATATATATATATATTATATATATATATACATATATACATATACATATATATGTGTATATATATATATATATATATATATATATATACACAAATGTATTTCTAGACACTTTCTTGTAAACACTCTATCTTTCGAACGGATTAATATTTTTTAACCATACTTGGTACAAAAATCAACCTTCGGGAGGACACGAACCCTATTGAAAACCAGGTTTTTGTGACGTCATTAACCCTGTTTGCTGAGTTAGCGAAATTTTCAAAAATTCAGCAAAATTCAGGGTTAATATTTTTTGCCGCGAAAAAGGTCATTATTTATGTTTTTTGAGACGCTAAATCGAATGAAACCGGTCCGAAGTCGATACGACCACTCTAAGTGACCAAAAAGTCGAAAAAACCATTGTAAATTACCCAAAACCAAAATTTAGGTCGATAAAAAATAAATTTTGAGTAGGGTGTCGTTTTCTATGTAATTTTGGGCGCTGAATCGAATGAAACCGGTCCGAAGTCGATACGACCACTTTAAGTTACCAAAAAGTCGAAAAAACCACAAAAATTATTGAAAACCAAAATTACGGTTGTTGAAAATTAAATTTCGAGTAGGGTGTCGTTTTCAATGTTTTTTGGGCCTCTGAGTTGAATGCCAGTGGTCCGGAGTCAATACAACCACTCAAACTCAGAGTACCTGGGTTCAAATCCTAGTAGGGACAATAATTTTTTATCGTTTTTTTACCTTATATAAGTTTACAACTAGAAAAAATTCTGGCGCGGTGGTCCGCATGTCGGGCGAATTTCCTTTGGATGCGTGTTTCCGTGCTTTTTACATTATATAAGTTTACAACTACTAAATAAATAATTCCGGCGCGGTGGTCCGCTGTCAGGCGAATTTCATTTAGAATGCCTGTTTCCGTGCTAAACAACCCATTTCTTGCTTAAGGTTCTGGTTCATGCTTTAGAACCTAAGCAGTTACTCAATTGTCAAGCACTGCTCGTAACTCATTTTGTTTGTATTTTCCAAAGGAAATGCGCTAAAACCTTTAAAGATAACTGACTAAGCTTAAAGATAAGTAACTAAGCTTTAAACTAGTGCAAATAATAGTGCGTACTTCTAATTTTAGAGGCATGGTTTTGTACAACAACTGGATGATTATGCGCATTTGATTACGAGCAGTGCTTGACAATTGAGTAACTGCTTAGGTTCTAAAGCATGAACCAGAACCTTAAGCAAGAAATGGGTTGTTAAGCACGGAAACAGGCATTCTAAATGAAATTCGCCTGACAGCGGACCACCGCGCCGGAATTATTTATTTAGTAGTTGTAAACTTATATAATGTAAAAAGCACGGAAACACGCATCCAAAGGAAATTCGCCCGACATGCGGACCACCGCGCCAGAATTTTTAAGTATACAAATAATATTATAATTATACAATTAAAGTTATTTTGCACACATTAAAGAGAAAATCCTTGATAGACCAAGAGCCCAGGGTGTTTTTTGTTAATAAAAAGTGTAATGGCTGGAACCGGTCTCAATTTTTCGTAAAATATCTTCCTGAACAAGGATCTGCAATTCTGCCGACTCGTATCGGATGGGTGTCCAGGCAGAACGCACTTTACATGTCAAATTTACACCGAAGTTAATAAAAAGAGTAATGGCTGGAACCGGTCTCAATTTTTCGTAAATACCTTCCTGAACAAGGATCTGCAATTCTGCCGACTCGTATCGGATTGTTGTCCCAGGAAGAACCTTTGACCCCTAAAGTGAGTTCTGCCAGGGACACCCATCCGATACGAGTCGGCAGAATTGCAGATCCTTGTTCAGGAAGGTATTTACGAAAAATTGAGACCGGTTCCAGCCATTACACTTTTTATTAACAAAACACCCCTGGGCTCTTGGTCTATGAGCTATGTGGGCATAAATCATATATATACACATATATATATATATATATATATATATATATATATATATATATATATATATATATATATTATTATATATATATATATGTGTGTGTGTATAATATATAAAATATATATATATATATATATATATTATATATATATATTATTATATATAATATATATATATATATATATATATGTATATAAAAAAAAATTAAAAAGGTTGTAAAGGAATCTTCAGAGGGCTCGTCGTGCTCATTGAGACTAGAAGTTAATCACTGATTTAACTTTATCAGTTGAGAGCTCGAGTGTTGCCCCGCCTGCTGATGATGGCGTTATGCCGAAACCGGTCCAGGGATATTTATATCCAACAGCAAGTATCGACGGTAGCTGATTCTTCGATATATTATATATATATATATATATATATATATATATATATATATATATATATATATATATATATAATATATATATATATAATATATATATATATATATTATATATTATATATATTATATATATATATATATATATATATATATATAATAGAAAAATAATCGACCCTAAATATTATACCTTAAACGATAAATAGGGATAAGGTCTATATGTAGTCTTATACATGGCTACATGCTTGCAAAATCACAATCCGATCACAACATTTTTCCGATCTTTATAATTTTTCAAATTTTTTGCTGAGTTATTATTGCGGTTTAATGATGTCATAACTATACCTATAAACTGATGTTTTGTACGAAGTTTCAACTGTTTAGCATAAATACTACGATGATAACAGACACACACGCGTTCACACACACACACACACAGACAACTTAGTAAAAACCACTTAGGAGCCCCTAAAATTCCTGAAACGTATAATTCAGGTGACATCCCGGTTTCGGATTTTTCGCAAACAAAATACTTTTCTTTTACACTTTCGGTATAAATGAGGAAAAATAAAAAAATCACTTAACAAAACACAAAATTTCTATTCCTGAGCGGCTCGTCAAAAACTTAGGTTCTAATCCGACACAAGATAATACCAAATAATAAAACTGTAGTAAAACTGTTACAGGGCAATAAAGCTAACTTTTTCACCTTAATATTTCCCCTGTGTTTACACTTTACTACACCTGACTTAATGTTTACATACTTTGCAAGTTTAGGGACAAAGTTGTCGAGTTAAGTAGGGAAAACTTCATAGTTTTACAGTTGAACTACACAAGTTAGTTGGGGAAATAAAGAGCGACTCGACTTTATAAGCTTGAAATAGTCTAATTTGTAAAAGCTTTAAATTTTATATCAATTAGTTATGCTTTGCATAAGCAACTACACAAAATAAAACATTTTTTTTAGGGATGACAATTAAATAAATAATTTACTGTTGCAATTTGATAATTTACTGTCAGTGAAAAATTATTCTTTTTTACTGCCTGTGAATGTTAAGTACTTCTTTTAGAGAATCTAAAATAAAACTTAAAGTCCTCTAGCAACTCTTTGACTCTCGGTATAAGACTTGACCTCCTATGTCAACTAAAAATTATCTAGCATCCCGTGATGACCAGGTTATTGGTCGAAAATCCTGGCGTGATTATCCTGGTTTTATAATTAAAATTAAATTAAAATTAATTAAAATAAGCACCACTTTTATTAAAAATAACGTGGAAACTTATTTTTATATTAAATATCAGAACAAAAATTTACAAGAAAAAGCCTCAAAAATAATTATTTTTTACGCCTTGCAATTCAAGTTAACACAATTAGCACTAAAACCAACAACGGAGAGATACGACTTTATGAATCTTTGAAGAAACCGCATCACCACACAGGTGTCAAATAAATAAAAATGTTAAAGAATGAATAAATAATAAATTTCTTCAATATTTAATAATAATAATTTATTTTGATAATAAATTTATCAAATAAATAAATAAATTTGTTTTTTTTTATTTATTTTCAACATGTGCAACAACAATAATACGCAATAAAAATTTAAAAAAAAACCGGGTACGGGGTACCTCGGAAATTTTCCTCATTACATCGGATTCACTACGCTCATCCTCTCTGCTTCGGACTCGCTTCGCTCGTCCTCAGATAGTAAATTCATCTGTTCCGTTCCCAGCGGTCACCAATCCAGGCACTGACTAGGCTCGATGCTGCTTAACTTTTATGATCCAACAAAAATCATGGATATACTTGTCGTATTGAAACGAAACTTGGTGTACTTATTTATAAAGTAAAGGTGTACATACACATTTACTGAAATTCAACCTAATTGGATTATTTCCAATTTTTTTACAATTGTTTTATATACGTACACCAGTCATTTCATAAAAATTGAAATAATGCAGATAATAAGATGAAACTTACAGTACATATGTGTACATACATGGCTACATGCGTGCTACATCTCAATCCAATCACAACATTTTCCCGCATTTTATAATTTTTCAAATTTTTTAGCTGAGTCATTATTGCAGGTTAATGACGTCATAAAAATATTTTCCGAATAGCACAACTACAGCGGTAGACTAATTGTTGTACAAAATTTCAACTCTCTAGCACAGGGATTCACAGTATGAGCGTTAGTGGAGTTCATCATGATCAGAATAATAAAATAAGTCTCTCCACTGATGTATTATTTATTTAAAGTAAAGCAAAACCGGTTTTTAACCAATTAAGGTCATCATCAGTGCCGGTGAGGTGTTAGGAAACTAGGTTTTGAGTATTTTATTACTGCTGACTGGTATAAGACTCAAGTCTTATACCAGTCAACAGTAAGAAAAGACTCTGTGGAAAGACTTTTTTTTATTTATTTATTTTCCATATTTACATTAAAATTATTTAGCAACATAAACAAATTAATAACATTAAACATGACGGTTAAATATATATATATATAGAACTTAAGATTAAATATATATGAACCATTGACACCGTCAATCAAAAACTGGTGACCATTCTGCTGCTATGATAAATTACAGGAATCTTTCCACTTTTAAGGCAGAGTGCCCTGTGTTGTGGAATGATTGTCTGTGTACTTATTTTACTTAACAAAACATCTATTCAAACATGTATAGAATTTTATATACCATGTGATTTATATTAGTGAACTAGATAAAAATTTCTGTTTATAGCTTTAGTGGTTTGTATAATAAAAACGACCTTAGAGCATGGATTTTAAACACACCTGAACTAGATTAGATTATCTGTTTATTTTATCATCTTTGTCTTGCTTATTTATGAGAATCAATTTTATTTTTTTAGTAAAGACTGTTTTTGAAATATTAAAATTTATGTATTTAGGTAAATTATTGTATAGTTTTGTACCGATGAATTTCCATTGCCTTTGTCCCATGGTGGTTTTCATAAATGGCTCAATCAACGTTTCTTTATGAGCTGATCTTGTTTTACCTAATACTCTAGACTTATTTTATTATTCTGATCTCTAGCATAAATACTTTTCCTATATACCTACGGTATAAATGAGGAAGAGTAAAACAAAATATATATATATTTAGAGCAATAGGGAACAGGTAAACTTTAACTTGAATTTAATAAGAAGGTATAGTTAAAACCAATTGGCGCAGTCAGTTATGTCGCGGCGTAAATCACACCGTACCCCGATTCCCATTACAGATAGCGTCTAAACAGCTTTGCCAGCGATACCCTACAGCCGAAACGATAAGCTCGTTTCGGATTGAAAAATCCCTCCTCTCTATAAGCTAACATTTTCCGAATTTTCTCAGCTCCCTTGCTTTATCTTATCTCTTCACTTATTCTCTTTTTATTTTGTTATTTATTGTCTTTTTCAAAGTAAAAAGGAAACTTCATTCAAAAACCCTTTTTTCCTTAAAGTGATAAGAATTTTCTTTTCTTTTTCAGCGACATTTTTAGTAATTAATTTTTTCCTTAAATAAGGTTTTGAAGCTGATTACTAATAGTTTAATGTTGCAATATTTTTAAAACTCTTAAGTTTTCTTTATCTTAAAAACATTTAATTTAGAACTAAGTTGACTTTACATTTTAAAAGATAAGTTTAGAATTTAAACAACACAATAATTAAACAAAAATTATATGTAAATTTAATTAATCTCTAACTATAATTTATCATACATACAATCGGGTATTAACGTATTCAAAACAAAAAGAGGTATTAATGGACTGTAAACAATTTATCAAGTTAAAGGTATTCTATTATAGTCTGCTTATTTTCTTTAAATTATTCTCCATTATTGCTGTAATCTCAATGTGTTGCGGTTATAACTTGTAGTTACTCTGCATTTCTCTAATCTTATGTTACCTTCATTTTTGATAACTCTTATCTTTTGTAGTTTTCTCTTACATTATTTGATATTTTATAGTTGTTGGTTTATTTTATTTTATTTATTTTTTTTATAATACTTTATTTTAAATAAGTTTAAGTACAAAATAACTGACTCTATGATTAAAAGTAATGAAAATTTAAACATTTAAACATGTTGCATGAAACATGCAAATTTATTCATTTATTACATCAATATTGCAGATCAGTTACAATCAGCATATAGGAAAATACTCTCTGCTGTAAGACATTAGTCTTGTGCTGCAAAGAGGAATTTAGTTTAATGTTTATAGTTTTGTTGTTTATGTTTTAATAAATCTAAGTTTTTTAACTATATTGGGACTGCTGTCTTCTTTCATAAACCTTTTACTTATTAACTTATTCTTTTTCGCATTAAAAGGGCCAAACCCACTAAAATAAAGAATATTCTTCGAAAAAAACTTTTATTTTATTTTTTTAGCGAATTTTAAAGGCTGAATTATCCGTTTCAGGTATTTATAAGGCCTCCTAAGTGGTTTTAACAAAGATTTCTGTATTTGTAAGAGTGAGAGTGTGTCTGTTATAATCATAGCTCTCAGCGTATATGAGAGTAAAAACTTAGTACACAATTCAATCTATAGGTGTAGTTGTACTATACGGAAAATAATTATTTACGTCATTAAGCTGCAATGATGACTCAGCAAACATTTTGAAAATTCATAAAACGCCAATTAATGTTGCGATCGAGTGAAGGTTTGGCACGCATGTAGTCAAACATGTCACACATGTTTACAATTTTTATCGAATAACTCGTTCACGTTGTTTAAAAAATTGTAAAATATCGGAAAATAATCCAATAGAGTTGAAATTCAGTACAAGTGTATACCTTTACGTAATAAATATGTACACTATGTTTCGTTTCAATGCGACAAATATACTTATGCTTTTTGTTGGGTCATAAAAGTTAAGCAGCATCGAGCGTGGTCAGTGTCTGCATGAGTGACCGCAAGGAATAAAAGGATGTATTTACTATCTGAGGAAAAGTTAGTCCGAAGACGTGTTGCAGTATAAATTTGGTGACTTACATCGAACCAAGTTCGATCAGAAAGGATGAGCGAAGCGATTCCGTTGTGAGAAGTGTCGAGGTATCCCGTACCCGATTTTTTATACTTGGAACAAGAGTAAAATTAAGTGAATAATTTTTCCCTTTTTTCTTTATGAATGATTGACATAAATGATACTTAGACTAATTACTATTAATTGCATTAGAACCATACAATATAAAATGAAATATGGGAAAAAAATGAAAAGCTGAATGATAAAATAAAGCAACGGACCACTATAAAATAGAAGATAAAATACTACAAAAGATAACGAAACCAAAAAGAAAACAGGTAAGCAAATGATGATTACAAGTAACATCATGCAACCAGTTATTCAAATTTCAACCCTAGCCCTTAGACCCTCCTTCCCTTCCTACCTCCTCCCTCCACAGGGAATCAAGATAAAGAATGCATTTTCTAAAAACAACCTTCCAACATTCCGTGACCATCGCAAAGTCGTTTTGAAAGTTAAAAAGCCAAAAACAAAAATCTAGATAATTTTTTACTCTTAATAAATTTTATGTTCTTAAGATTCCTCAGAAAACAATTCAACCCCTACTATAACACCTAAGTTATGAAAATGATAAGAAATACTAAAACGCAAATATTACTGCGAAATATATTAAGTTCTGGTTATTTAGTTGGTCAGAATCAATGTGATCCCTTACGCAATCCTAATTATTTTTTATTTCTCTCGCCTTTCACTGCACATAATACTATAGGATAGGTGTTGTTGAAACTATTAAAGTACCTTGAAGTATTAAAAATTATAGAGATCCCATTCTAGCTTTCTCCAGAAATATCCAGTTCATATACAGGATACTTCTAGAAATATCTATAATAGATTAACATACTATTCCTATCGTATGTGATCCTATTAATACTATTCCTATCGTATTGTTGATCCTATTAATACTATTCCTATCGTATTGTTGATCCTATCAATACTATTCCTATCGTATTGTTGATCCTATCAATACTATCCTATCGTATTGTTATTAATACTATTCCTATCGTATTGTTGATCCTATAATACTATTCCTATCGTATTGTTGGATTGTTGATCCTATCAATACTATTCTATCGTATTGGTGATCCTATCAATACTATTCGTATTGTTGATTCGTATTGTTGATATTACTATCATGACCATTAATACGTATCGTATTGTTGATCCTATAATACTATTCCTATCGTATGATCCTATTATACCTATTCCTATCGTATTGTTGATCCTAAATACTATTCCTATCGTAATTGTGGATCCTATCAATACTATTCTATCGTATTGTTGATCCTATTAATGCTATCCTATCGTATTGTTTCTATTAATACTATTTCTATCGTATTGTTGTTCCTATCAATACTATTCCTATCGTATTGTTGATCCTTAATACTATTCCTATCGTATTGTTGATCCTATTAATACTATTCCTATCGTATTGTTGATCCTATTAATACTATTCCCTATCGTATTGTTGATCCTATTAATACTATTCCTATCGTAATTGTTGATCCTATGTTCTATCG
This sequence comes from Microvelia longipes, assembly GCA_018340805.1. Taxonomy (NCBI): domain Eukaryota; kingdom Metazoa; phylum Arthropoda; class Insecta; order Hemiptera; family Veliidae; genus Microvelia; species Microvelia longipes. The sequence goes on along the minus strand of JACMZG010001863.1, from coordinate 61,874,987 downwards.
TATTGTTGTATGATCTATATATTCCTATTTTTCCTTGTATTGTTGATCCTATTATACTATTCCCTATCGTATTGTTGATCCTATTAAATATCGTATTGTTGATCCTATTGAAGTACCTTCAAGTATGAAAAAGTATAGAAATCCCATTTTAGATAGATCTAGAAATATCCATTTCAGGGTTTTAAATGTTTTGAATGGTTTTCCCCAACCTGTTAATATTAACAGGTTGGGGAAGACACACATACATACACAATATGTGTGTCGATAAGTTATTAGTCTAAATAAATATAAGTAAGACATAATCTAGGTGTTTTAGTAGAAGTTGAAGTTTTCTGAAGAGTCTTAACACGGAGGCATATACCACCGTGTTCATCCTCCCATATATTTTAAACTTTGGGAGCCAACAAAATTCATTCATTAAGTTTAGTTAAGATTGATAAAAAAAACTCATGATTGCTAGTAGTTTATGATATCAAATTGTGGTAATTCTAAAGTCTAATTAATACTTAGAATAATACTATAGTATATAGTATTAGAAGGAGCACTACTGATAACACGAAAGCCGGTTGACTGGTGCAACAAAGTAATGCTGCCATCCTAACAATATACAATTTTCTAAAACAAAAGTTGGCAATACTTCGGTTGCTGAATTATTATGTTTCTATTATTAATTAATGATTGATTATTCATAAAATACTAATATAAATATCGGTGCACTACAATATTTAAAGCATTTTAAATTGTAGTTTAACGTATTTATTAAAATTATATATAATAAGTAGTCCACGTCAACTAAATGTAGATTCTTGTATTCCGCCACCCTTTTGCCATCTAAGACCAGTTTTATTAAATACTCAGCAGGTGTTTTAAGTTATTATATTTGTTCTTTACAATCTTTCTTCATTAATAGATATTTATGACAAATATTTAAAATAATGTTTTCTTGTCAGGTTGGCAGCATTACTTAGTTGCACCAGTCAACGGCTTTCGTGTTATCAGTAGAATTACATTGTGTTTACGGCCTGTGCTCCTTTTATATATAGTAAACACAGGGTTTAATTAATTAATCAATCATTAATTAATAATAGAACATAATAATTCAGCAACCGGAAGTATCGCCAACTTTTTTTTTAGAAAATTGTATATTGTTAGGGTGGCAGCATTACTTTGTTGCACTAGTCAACCGGCTTTCGTGTTGTCAGTAGTGCTCCTTCTATATAAAGTATTATTCTAAGAATTAATACAAATGATATTGTCATCTTTGGGTTAAAAAAAACATGGTGAGAAAGCCAGGTGAATTACTTTAAATGCTAGCTTTCTTGCTCAGCCAACTATTTCTTACTCAAGTTCTCGGTTTATTTTTTAGTCTGTGTTGTGTCACTTCTACTTGTTTCTTATTTTTCCTGAATTATTTAAAGGAAATGGCATATTTATCAAAGGTAATACAAACCTTTGGTCACCCATGCTAATTCAGTTTTGCACACATTATATTGCGCACTTATACAAAGCTCAACGAGCCCCCTCATCGCTGAAGTATACACTGCCAGTTAATCTAAGTATAACTGGCAGTAACTTAGTATAACTTAAGTATCCAATCTAAATTGGATATAAGCATAACCACTTAAATTCTTATTCCCTCGTCAAAAAGCTCGATTTATTGGTAACGTAAATTCTCATTAAGCACTACCGAAAATGTAATTTAACATAAATGAATAAAAACACATAGATAGAAATCCAAGTTTTTAAATTGGTTAGATTTAAAATCATTACTTAAGTTACATTACATTTACATTAAGTTTAAAAAACACTTATAATTGAATTTCTATAACCGATGTGTCTCCGTTCTAAAATATTTCATTCAGCGATTAAAGAGAACAAAGAAATAGCGTTCTTTGTTATAAACTAAAATCTAAAACCATTTGGCATCAAATCTGCCAATAAAGTTAACTGGAGTTATAATTTTAGAGTTATGACATTTGGCGCAAAGAAATCCCCATTTACATTTCAAATGCAAGTTTATAAGCAATATTTATGACTATGAAAATATGAAAAGTTAACATGGGAATGATGAGAAAACAGAGCGATTAAATAGAGGAAAAGTTGGAATGGAAAACATCCAGGGAGTTTAAGATAAATTGCATGGAAACAAGTAACTTTGAGAGATGAGATGAGAAGCAAGGTTATGTGATGGAAAAGTCTTAAACAAACTAACAACTAACTCTAAATAACAACTTAATAGTACTTAACAGTCTTGACATTAAAAAGATACAGGTAATTTAGTATGGTTGCTCTGTCTATAATCATTAACTTAAACTTGATATTCATATTGAAAGAGTTTAGTAGTAATACATAGTAAAGTAGCAGAGTAATATGAGTTTATATTCATATTACTCTTAAGTTTAGCCTGCCTCTTTGGCCGCGCATGGATAATAAAAGGTTTCGATTGTGAGATTTTTTTACCACAACTAAAAAGTCTTGTATTTTATAGATTAGGTTATTTTGTACATTAGAAAGCATTTCTCTCGAAGTATACAAATTCGAGATAAAAAAAATTAAAAAAATAGACACGAAAAACATGAAATTAGAACTAACAGCAGTTTAAGTACAAAATGAAAGAAACCCTACAACATACAATTATACATTCAAATAAAGACGTGATCAAGCCATATTAATTAGCTATTACGATACAAATGATTAAAGGATAGAAAGAAATTCAATATGGTAAAACCCATACACATGGTTTTACTATTTTCGTCTGAGGAACATAGAATAGTTAAAATTTTAATTAAGTAAAAAATGCAATGCTGGACCTTCAGTAGGAAAATAAGAATATATATAAATAAAAGTTTATATGTAGCCATTTCACTGAAAACCTTTTTGAAACTAAATAAAAAAGTTTGACGTATATATGTCAATCAAAAAACCGGAACTAATACTGATAAAACATTGAAACTTCGTATGTATGTGAACCATATTTAAATAATTTTAGCCCAATCTAAACACTATATGAAGATTTATGATTTTTTGACTTTTTGAAATGTTTGTGGGGTAATTTTTGTGGGTTAATGACGTGACACATATTTCATAAACAATAGGGTTCGGGACATTAACAAGGTTCATATTTGTACCAGGTTTTATACATACAAACACCACACACACACACACAGATATATACATATATATATATATATATATATATATATATATTATATATATATATATTATATATATTATATATATATATATATTCTTGATCAGTGAGTCCCCTCTTCCAAAAAAATCCGCGAGGCAAAAAAATAAAAGATAAAACTACAGCGTACGGTGCAGGTGATAGGGGACTTAGAATACACTTGCGCATAATTAAGGATGTTTTTGACACAGCTAGACGCATCGCATAATCGATATATTTACAATTACTGTTTTTGGCTGTTGCTCTTCCCGGACAGTGACGTAGTGGATTTCAAGTAAAACCAAATGTAGGAAGCATAATGGTGTGGCAAGGTAGCGAGTAGAGTAAGGTTAATCGGGAGTAGTTAACTCAATATATGACAACACTAACGAACTGATCGATAAAAAAATATTTAGATAAAAATAAGAAAAAAAGAAAACTAATATGATGCAGGAAAAATTCAAATCTGTGAGAAAATATAAAATTTTACAACCAAAACCAAGCGACAGAGTAAAGTGGTAAAAAGAGACATTCATCGGACCATCCAGAGAAAATTAGAGCTATGAAAACAATAGGTTTCACTCCATGGGCAATAATATGGCTGTGATTTTCACACTGAATTTCCTTCCCTATGAATGTATAGCTCGGGGCCATCAATGCACGTAGGCGAGCTCTTTAGTGCAGTCCTTAATTGCCTCCATTATATCTATTCAGGGTTGACCTAAAGTACACAGAAGCTATTTACCGAAAAACGCAAATTTTCATAATCAAACGAATTATTCAAAATGTCAATAAATATTAGTTATTAACATAATCAAAATGGAAACGTTATGCTAAATAATAGCTTTAAGTTGTTTAATAAATTATAGTTCTATTAAGTGACATACAAAGATTGAGTAACAAATTAGAAACTTTATTAAGCTGTGATTTAAAATATTAATAATTTAACAATATATTAAGTTTTATCTAGGGAATTAATTAAACAATTAATAGTGTTAACACAGCACAAAGTTTATTAAGCATTATTTAGTTTCAACTAACAATACTAAAAAAATGTTTGGTATTATTGTAGGACATATAAAATTTTGAATCAGTCAGTTTTAGGGATAGTGTCGTTACAAAGGAATGCCTTTCGGTCTATAACAACTGTAATGTTCCATACCCTCGGAAATATCGCATCCTCTACTTGTTCGGTTGTCATATTGGAGGGGGCAACTATGACAATAACACCCTGAAATCTGACTTTATTCCTTGTACATTATATAGCTGACATAAACATAACTCGTTTGATTTAAATGACTTTTTGTTTTGATGAACAAAAACAATTTAACACTGGAATAGTTAAACAATGAAAAACAAAGTCAATTTCTCAATTCACTTTAACAATGAAATTGTTATTATTTTTTTTAAAAAATGGGACATTTTTACTGAAATTTTACAAACTTAAAGATTCGAAAAACGAATTTTAATTAAATCAAGTTTTGTATTGAAAATGGGCTAATGAGAGGAGATGCTGAGTTGTGCATGCTAATTTTTCGCCCATTGCAAAATCCCGCACCGTGGTGGCTGCAAAACAATTAATTTTAATGCATAGAAAAATGCCACCATAGCACAGTCCTACTTAAAATAATTAAAACACAACATCTAAGCACTTTTTCTCTCATTATATCTTCAGAAATTTTAAACAACTACCAATTTAAGTCGCCACAATTTATTTTTTTCCTATTTCTAAAGACTATTGGGATCTTATAACTTGTTAAAAACTAAGTTTGCTTAAAATTGATGTTCGCATTTTTTTATATTTAATATGAAATATATAAATTTACAATTTTAGCAATTAATTCTATTTCTATACAATTTGAGTCATTTTACACTTAAAACTATAAACTAAACCCCGTCTTCAGAGAAGCTGGAATAACCAGGACTAAGAGGAAAGGGGGATTTCCCTATTTATATAAGGATGGAGGTGTTGAACATTTGTTTAAAATACTTTTGATCTTAATGATAAAACTACTTAAAGCAATAAAGAGCGAAAATAAGTTTTTGTACGGTATTCAACAGAACGCTTCATTTCAGAATAGGAAAAATCAAAATGAGCGTTTTCAGAAAAACTTTTCTTTGAACTCAGAAGCACTTTAAAAGGAGAAAATCGGACGAAGTTTAAAAACAAACTTAATGCTTAAAAATAGTCTACAGATTAAAGATAAATTTAAATAGAAGTCTTTTAAGGTTTAATTTAACTATACTCCCAAGTTTGGGGTATTTACATAAAATAAGTATTTAAATTAACTGGGTAGCTAATAAAATATTTGCTTCTTGGAAAATAATCTTGGTTGCTGGAAGGGGATTATCACGCTAGCAAGAGCTTAGTTGGTTCAAGACTTTAATAAAAGGCTAGCCTGAAATCAAGCCGCCTCATAGGGAACTATGCTTCCTTATAAGTGCCTAAATAGCTTAACTAGCTAGCTTATATCTCAAAAATAAAAGCAGAAGGGCCTAACACGGTTTGCTTATTAAACTTGTACTTTGTAGTAGAAATGAAAATTGAATAGAATGAACATAAGAAAAAAAGAGATGAAGGATGTTGAAGAAAAAAAAATGTTAAAGACTTGATAGAAAAAAGGTTTGGGGACTGGTGGAGGAATAATTGATAGAGGAAGAACGGACAAAGGACGAGTCCTTATTCAGCCTTTATAAAGATAACTAGATAGAGGGAGAAGAAAAGGAAGGAGACGGGAACAGAGGAAAAGGTAAAAAGGAAAAGGAGTTGCAAAGAAAGGGATGATTCTTTATCCCGACCCTGCAAGGTAAGAGATAAAGGAGAAAACGAGATCTTTAAGCTTAAATACAGGGCTTTGTTTCGTCTCAAGAAAATTAGATCAAATGAAAAGGTCAAACAGGGTTCAAGTAAATCGAGTTACCCCTCGCCTGGTTGATGTCTGTATCCGGCTAAACCAAATACCTAACAAACTGGTCCACTCGCGGTACTTCCGTATCTATCGTAATAGAAAACATAAGTCTGTCAGAACAAACTAACTCTCAAGTATCGGATTCTTAAAAAGCCTATTTTGAGAGTCTATTGAATTTAGGCAACAAAGATCTTTCTTTTGAAAAGCCTATTAAGGGTACAAAGCTATAAATAAAACTTAACATATAGTCAGAAAACTAATCTTAAACTTTTGTAAATTGGAAATCTCTCCAATTATGTAAAAATAATTTAATGAAGCAAAAGTATTAGATTGAATTCAAAATTTAAGAACAGAAACATACTATATACATAGTACATACTAGTACTAGTACATACTATATATTATAGTAGTAATTCTAATGTAGCACATATGTAGCAGCGCCACTACCATTGTAATTATTTAAAATAGACACCGTGAAATCCCAATTTAGTAAGGCTTGGAGTTACATATGACTGTTAAAAATGGATTTATATGGACTAATGAAGATTCAAATTTCGGAAAACCCTGAAGGAGACTCAAGAGTTTTTGCTACCAAATTGACCCTGGGTAAATCAATTTAGGGTAAAAATCTAACTACAACATATGAGTGACCAAAAACCCTAGTACAGACCCAGAATCTACTTTTATAATTGACTAAATCCTCTTTGGTCATCCTAAATGACCAAATAGAAATTGTCTTTGGCCACCTTACTTGCGAACGCTACGTACAACAAGAGACAGAAATCTAAGCAGAAACCATCATAGATGTTTAAAACAAATATTACTATTAGAATAAATAGATCCAGTGAAATATACGTTCAATTATTAAGGACTTTTGATACTTAATTTTTGATACTGATACTGTACTTTTTCCTGCAAGCCTACAGCAGGAAGTAAGGGAAGATAAAAAAAAACACCAGAGATGTGAGTGAGATCAAAGGAGGAAAATTCCCGAGGTGGTGCCGTGGGACGAAACATGTTTTGAATTAATTAATAGAAGCCGCCATACCGTAAGAGCGTAGGATTCAACGTAATGTAGGTGTTATGTTGGTAAAAAGTTTGTTTGCTTTTCCAGTAGAACTAAATTCCTTTATTGGTTAATAATTAATAAAGTTAACATTCGAAGAATAGAGTAGCTTGAAATGTTTGACTGAATATATTTATTCAAACAAAAGTATTATTAAGTTAATTCCTGTTCTTAAAGCTTATAGTGCGTTAAATGATCATCAAGTGGCTCTCATCTCCCCTATGATCCTAATAAGGTATTTTAGTACACGGAAAATACGTTACTTACGGTATATACAGACGATTTGAGAAAACTGAGATAATTGCATAATACACACCTGAAACAGATAAATAATTTTAACAATAAGTAGTTAACTTAAACAACAATGCTGACTATAAAACAAATAAGTTAAACTACACCGAAAACAAAACGAAGTCAATCCCGCCACTCAACCCTTCAACTTCCATTATCCTAACAACCTCATAATCGCAATTTTCACTATGAAAATACGCTAAAAAATACTTCGTTTTTTAGCGAAGAAAAACATATTAAATTTATCTTTTTTCTGGTTCTACTTGTCAGAAAAACTTTATTAAATCAAAGACATTGATTCGACATAGAGTGACCCCCATTATTTCCCTTTCAGGTTATTTTGCATCGCAAATATTAATTCAATTTATTCTTGATTAAATTGAAATAAACATAAATAAATTTTCTCAGTATTTCATTTAACATTTTTATTTCTTAAAAAAAATATGTATTATTTATGTATATTTTTTCTTTATTATTCGGAATAATTTATGTTATTTTATTTTCGTTGTATAATATTATATTTTGTTTTATAAAAACATATATTTTCAGTCTTAAATAAAAATAATAAATTACATTTCTTGTTTGTGTTACAATTTTTTCGCAAATAATAATTTCGCATAAGATTTTATATAAAATAATATAGGTAGAAATCGAATAACTTAAAATCTTGAAACTATAAAGTCTTAAAATAAGGTTGGAAAACATTTGCCAAGAATTTGAACTTAGGTTTCACCTTAAGGTTAGAAGTCTTGAGTCATGTATCACCAAAACCTTATAAAATTAAATTATTTTTAAATTTTGATTTCTCTTTTCCAGCTATGTATGTAGTCTTTATTTCCAACGTTATCATTTTAGCAAATTTCCTGTCCTAAAAAGTCGTTAATTGAGGAGGCCATATGCCATTTCAGAGGTCCTGATGAATATATAATATATATATATATATATATATATATATATATATATATATATATATCATCAGGACCTAATTTTACCGACCTCCTCATTACGTAATATAAATATAATATATTCATCAAACCTCTAATTTACGACCTCCTCGCTAACATTAAACGTATAATATATATATATATATATATATATATATAATATATATATATATATGTGTACATATATGTATATACAGGGTGTTTCATATAAAGTGTCCACAAAGAAGGAGGTGATAGTACACCTCAAGGAAACAAAAAATGATCTATAGTAAAAACCCCGATCTCCAACCGTTTTCCCACAAGGTCAAATTTAATATTTAAAAAAAATATTTGACCCCACATCATAAAATTGTTAATAGAGTTTAAACTATTCAAGCTAGAAAGGCAGAAATTGGTCTCGTTAGAAAGCTGAGTGAAATTTCCTAAATGACAAACTACTAACTATGTCAAATGTTTAACTACTGCCCAAAATTTGCATGAAAATATTTTTTTGAAAAAAATGAATATATGGAATTTTTGTGGTAGGGCATTAGAGGAAGTAAGAAGATGAGCAAAGTTCAGCCAAGAAACGGAAAAAACCTCTCTTATGATTGCCCTTTAAGTTAATCTAAATATTTGTATACATTCAATAGTCAAAAATGTAAAGCTATTGTTGCTAGAAGTTGCCAAAACTGATCATTTTTGTCGGTATAAAAGTGAAAATATGTGTTTATTTAAGCAAAAAATTTTTTTTCGAAAATAAAATATATAATGCGATTTTAAGACTCTAGGAGGTAAAATAAACATATTTTATTCTTATGCATTTTTCACTAAAACCACTCTTTTCTCCTGTTTTAGAGATTTTTAATTATTTTATGTACCATGTAATTAACATTGTAACGATATGCAAAAATGCCAAAAAATAACAATTTTTCCAACTTTCTAGCAACAATAGCTTACATTTTTGATCTATTGAATGTATACAAATATTTAGATTAACTTAAAGGGGCAATCATAAGAGAGGTTTTTTCCGTTCTTGGCTGAACTTTTGCCTCATCTCTTATTCCTCTATGCCCTACCACAAAAATTCCATATAATTTCATGTTTTCAAAAAAATATTTTTCATGCAAATTTTTGCGGCAGTAGTTAAAACATATTTGAATAGTTAGGTTATTGTCCTTTAGGAAATCACTCAGCTTTCTAACGAGACCAATTTCGCCTTTTCTAGCTTGAATAGTTTTAAACTCTATTAACAATTTTATGATGTCGGGGTCAAATATTTTTTTAAATATTAAATTTGACCTTGGGAAAACGGTTGGAGATCGGGTTTTTTACTATCGAACATTTTTTGTTCCTTTGAGGAGTACTATTACTCTTTCTTTGGTGGACACTTTATATGAAACACCCTATATGTTATATGTAGCTAATATATATATATATATATATAATATATATATATATAATATATAATATATATATTATATATTATATATAATATATATATACATATATGTACACACATATATATTATACAGACATATATACATACATACATATAGATTATAAATATATAATTTTGTTATTGGTATTAAGAACTTCCGTTATCCTAACAATCTCAAAAGCTTTATGATTTTGATGAAAATTCGCTAAAACAAAGAAAATTAAGAGCTCTAAAAGTTCCAATTTAATTTTTCGATTAGAAAACGAAATAATAGAAAATAAATTTTATTGACAATATCATCCCCAATAAGAAGAGAATTGAAAACAAGATATTTTACTGCTATTAGTCCAGTCGTATTATTTTTCTCTTCACTTTTCTATTTATTTTTTTTTATTTTTACTTTGAGATAAAATTTTGTTTTTATCCTTAATAAAAATATTTTGCACGGTCCCCAAGTAAAGGATTTGGAAAAGAAAGGGATTATCGGAAATAGACCGAGTTGTTAAAACACTTCGTTGACCGTTTGCCAAAAAAGAAGAAAATATAAGATTGCAATAAGACTGTGGTAGAGGAAAAGTCGCTGCTTCGTCCTACACTAGTTCTACACCCCCATCCTACATCCTCCTTATCCGAGGATGTTTATCTTTTCAATACAATCAGTCCCTATTCTTTCTTCGCTTATTTTTCTTAAGCTTTTTTTTAGATTGTAAAGATTTCTAAGCCCCAGACTTCACTAGATAAACTTACAATATACTCAGATAGATTTATAGAAATAATATTTTTTTCATTACTTATATCCAAGAAAAGTTATGTCATTATTTATTTTATTGTAGTATAATAAATAAATAAACAAATAAACGGAATAAATTTAAAATATTTGCAGATAAATATTTCTGCTACTATGAACCAGCAATTGCCTTGCAAACTTTGGAAATAGCAAATAAGAACTAATGACGTCGTAGAAAAATTATTTCTAGGAGAATAAGGCGCGGTCGAATATCCACGGCCTTCTACAACGTTGGATCACCAACAAACTTTTTTTATAACTTTTTTTTCAAAAATTTCAATAATTAGCCGGATTTGTGATAAATGAAGCCTATTTTCGTAATCTGCACGCTCTTTTGGTTAATCTCAAAGAGTATTTACATTCACTCAACGATTTATTTTTAATATAACTTTGTACATACATAACTACTGTTAGACGTCAATATTTTGTGTTATATTTTGACATGTCACATTTGTTAACATTGATACTGAGAAATTTGAAAAAAAAGTTATAAAAAAGTCTGTTGGTGATCCAACGTTCTAGAAGGCCGTGGATATTCGACCGCGCCTTATACAACTAGACTTAAATATTGATTTCTGCAGCAAGTTTTCTTCTCTCTAGCATAAACGACTACAAGCGAAAATGATAACAGACACACACATACAGACAACTTGATGAAAACCCCTCAGGAGTTCTTACAATCACCTGAAACTGATGAATTAATGTTTTCCGGTTTCAGATGTTTAGTGCAAGCCCAATATGTTTCCTTATCTACTGTATAAATAAGCAAAAGTAATAGGAAGACTTAGTTTGAGTCAAGTTCTGACTTAAGATATACATGCTTAATTTAGTGTGTCCTTTGACCTGAATTGGTCTTAAATCTACTGGCTGAATTGATTTGGTCCTTCGACCTGGATAACCTGCTGTAATATCTGTTGTAACATTTATTGTAGTATATCTGTCTTATATTTACTGATGATGTATTCACTAATGAGTTTTTTATTGAACTATCTCTAAATAGTTCTTCATTGATCGATCACTAACGACTTCTTCATTAAACAACCACTAATAAGTTCTTTATTGAACGACCACTAATGAGTTCTACATTGAACATCACTGATTTGTTCTTTAATGATCATTAATAAGTACTATATAGAGCAATCACTAATAAGTTCTTTTATGAGCGATCGCCAATGAGTTCTACATTGAACAAACACTAATAAGTTCTGCATTGAGCCATCACAATGAGTTATTAATTGGATGATAGTAGATGATAACTACAGGAGATTAAAAAGTAGAGGTATTAGTAGTCCATTACAAATTATATGGATGTGAATTAATATTTACGAATTATAAGACATTTTGATACCAAAACCGAAGATTTTTTACGAATCAATAAGATAAAACTTATTGTTTTTATAAGAGATAAAGTAGAGGTGTTTCCACAAATATAGTTTTAAACATGTAATGGTGGTAAACCCGTTTTTCAACCAAATAAAGGTCATCCTCAATTCCTACAATCAAGATTACGTAAATAATACAACACAAAAAATAAGAAACATAAAGTAAAATATGTTTTCATCATATCATTCTTCTTCGAATATCGTTCTGAAGAAAAATTGTTTTGACGTTTCATTACAAATAATGTAATGCAAATTCAAGATTATACTAAAATATGCAAATATGAGTTGGTAAAAATTTCGTCAAAAAACCTTCCTACCTAGATCTTGTCTTATGATCTAAGGATCCTCAATGTCCAGCAGGAAGGAACAAAACATAAAAGACATTATTACTGAATGTATTGCACCTAACAAAACCTGAGTGAGACTTTAAGGGAATTGGTGTAACACCTAAAACTTCACATTCTTAAAATCTGGCTTGGAGGCTTTGGAATGGCTTGATTTCCAAATCTTGCAACCTATGAACTTATAAGCCTATTTCTAGATTTACAAGCTCACAACCTATATTATAATTTCAGATAGTTTTTTATTGATACTTCCTTCCCAGAGGTAATTGCCACAGAAAACAATAAGCTATTTTTTTGCAGAATACAAGAGCCTGATAAACTTGGCTGGTAATACATAACATTTTCAAAGTGTAAGTTGTCTAAGAGGTTTCTAATAGCCTCGTATGTTTCCAGCACTTAATTCCTTGCCTCAAATCCCCTGGGTACCGTTTCTTTGTTTTTAGTAATTTATCTTGCTCTTCCGTTGGACGTTTTTACTCTTTACATCTTCTGTCTACTTCTTCCCATTCTTCCTCCCACTTCACTATCCCATTTCTCTACCAACAACTCTTTAAAAATCTTTTGCTAATGAACGCGACTAACTTGGTGCAAGTGAATGTCCAGTATTAAGAATCCTCATTATTATCAATACAGAAGTAAAAATACTAAAGGTGACACTAAAGAAACACACTTGAGATTGAGTAAGACTCATTCTAGTGTCAATACCACCATGAATAGAAATAATTTCTATTCACGTCAAACAATCTTTTGGCAGACGTGAAAGTGTAGCCCAGTTTACCACGTTAAATCCACTGTTATTGGTTTACAACTATAAGACATAAATAGGAATTTGTAAATAAATAAAAACTAATAATTTGTAAATAGGAAAAACAAAATCGGGTACGGGATACCTCAGATCTTTTCCTTACTTTATCGGATTTACTACGCTCATCCTCACCTTTGGACAAGCTTTGCTCGTTTTCAGAAAATGAAAATGATCTAATTTTTCTGAGTTTTATGAATATTTTGCTGAGTCGTTGTTCCGGTTAATGTCATAATAAACTAAGATTAAAATAAGCTACGATGATTATAGACACACACATACAGACAGAAAACTATTTTAAAACTAATCAGAAGGTCTTATTTACAGGATAAGATACAATATGCCATGCATAGGACACAATCTTCTTCCGAACTGATTAGGTGATGTAACATCCATCCCTAGTAACTATCGCTATCAAAAACTCTTAAAGTTCCTTGGCTTGTGAATAAAAAATTCTATATGTTTTTTTCAGTAAAAAAATAACAGACTTTCGTTCAATTAGGGGTTAACTAATGTTGGCTGTTGGAAGTTAAAGTTGCCAAGAAACTATTACTATTATTTTCATGCCATATATTGTTAAAAATAATTAGATCGTTTTAAGATTTCACACAAGACGTCAAGTTTATTTTTTACTTAGTGTATTAGAGTTAAAGTTATACTTGAGTCAACATTGGCTCAGTTAGTGACTAACATTCGTTTCACGAGCAAACTCAGTAGTAATGTATCATTAGTTATCGCTTATTAGAAAACTCTTTTGTGATTATCAAATTAATAACTTATTAGTGATCGCTCAATGCAGAACTTATTAGTGTTTGTTCAATGTTGAACTCATTGGCGATCAATCAAAAAAGAACTTAGTAGTGATTGCTCAAAGTAGTACTTATTAATGGTCATTCATTAAAGAACCAATAAGTGATGTTCAATGTAGAATTTATTAGTGGTCGTTCAATAAAAAACTTATTAGTGGTTGTTCAATGAAAAAATCAATAGTGATCGATCAATGAAGAAATATTTAGAGATAGTTTAATAAAAAACTCATTAGTGATAGTTCGACGAAAAACTTTTAATCTAGACCGAACTGATCTTAATAAGGTTTTATTAAAATTAGTGATTTTTTTCCAAAATCTTAATAGAGTTAATTTATTTACCTTGGGTTTCCTCGAAGTGCAGCATGGTGTAGTGCGTTGAATCCGTTGTTATTAGAGACTTTGATATCAGCACCATGATCTAGGAGCAGAGTGACCATGTCGTCGGCTTTTTTAGATATGGCGTCGTGAAGTGGGGTGTCACCTTCGGAATCCTGAAACATAGACCATAAATGTTTTAAAATGAGCATAAATGGAGTCCATCGTAATAGAACGAAAGAATAGAAAGTCTCTCCACAGTTTAAACTGTGGAGTGACTTTCTATTCTTTCGATCTATAGACCATAAAGTTCATTGCAAGGAACATATTAACTCAGCGGGAAACTGAATCTGTTTCAAAGAATTCTCTAATCATAACAAATAGATCACTTTAATTAACAAATAGATTCACGGCATTGTAGGAAGTTAAGGGAGATCAAAATGGAAAAAGACTTAGATGGGTGACCTCCATATACGAAGAGCTATTGCTGGTCACGTAAAGTAGGTTAGAAGTAGACGTACACCATCCCAAAATATTATGATATAATTGATCAACATCACAAACAACATATGCTATGATTTAGAATAAATAAATATACTACAATATAAATGCCCGGCGAAAATGGATCTTCTGCACATATAGGGTGATTTAAGCATAATGTTGATTTCATGTTTATCAACACAAAAAAATAGGTTTAAAAAGAGCCCTTTTCTGTCAAGACTCAGTGGTATGACATTTTAAGCCGTGACAAAGCTTTACTTGACATTTAAAGAGAGAAAGCAATACGTCATGCAAGTTATTCCAGTATAACATGATTTATCTTCCTCATAAAGGAATTACTGCTTTCAAAACTGTCAAAGCAATATATTAGCCTAGTCAATGGCAGCCGTCTTACACAGCAGAAAAGCAATGAAAAACCCAGAGGAAACCCCTTGGCAATAATGCTGAATCACTTAAACCTACCTCTAAGGAGCATTCAAAGCAAATAGGTCTTGTTTATTAGGAAGGTCTTTTACTCCTACCTTATTTAGAGGATTTTCCTACCGGGGGCATTTCCTATAGCTCTCATTTATATTTCAGAGAGATAAAAAATGTAGTACTTTTTGCCCGCCTACCAGAAAAAATTTTATTAGGGAAATCGGGATTTTTATTAATAATCTTGAAAGTTAATGATATTTTTATTACAAGCTTTACTTCTTTTTCTTTTCTTTAAAAATAAAGATTTTTTAAAAAAAAATCTTTAAGACTTATTCCAATTAGCAATATAACTGCACTGTCATCAATCAAACTTAAACAATAACCCTCTTACACCTTATTCAGACAGATTTTTTTTAATTTTAAAAGAAGTAAGAATTTATTGTGAATATTAGGGAATTTTCTTTTAAAACAATCCGCTAATGAGATGGCTCGAGTAGGGGGGGGGGCGATTGTGTACAACATCCGTTTTATAGTTCCCTAACCATAGTTATTATATATTAAATAACCAGAGCAGTGGTGCCACAAGTTGTTATTTATTTTTTCGAATTCTTAAAGGAAATGCTATATCATATGAGTATTAATAATGCTGAGCTGTGCTGTGTATGATCTATAGGATAAATATGCACATATTATTAAAAAATTCCACAAAAATAAATAAATTGAGACTCTACTGCTCAGGTAAATTAAGGAAAAAATAAATAAAAAATTGGATTAATAAGAAAGAAAGAGCGCATTTTAAAGGAAATTCACCCGGCTTGCGGACCTCCGCGCCAGAATTATTTATTTTAAAAATATACTTTAATATTAATAAGAATATTTTAATATTATATTATTCTATAAAAATACTAAGGGAACGGGTGAAAACGTACGACAAATATGGAATTAACACGGAGCTTGTCAGAATTTAACCATTTGTGCCAGGATTTTGGACAATATATTACGAATCGCGTAATATTGGCATTAATTACAAGAAAACGTTTAAATGCGGTAACATAGATATAGCTATTTCAATTGATTGAGGGGCTAGAAAGATCTTTTTTGACTTAGACATAAAGATATAATGACTAGAGAAGTAAAATATTGAAACATTAAAAATGATGTAATCTGAACTTCTTCAATTAATATTATAATCAAATAACCAAAACATAACTACAGTAACTTATGGAATAGAACGCTTATAATACAGAAGCAATTTGCCGCTCCGCGGCCTCAGTGCTTCACGCCTCGGCCGCTACGCAGTGAGGGCGCTGGGGGACGCTCGGGGCCCCCGCACTTTTCTTTTCTTTCTTTTCTTTATCACTTTTTCAAATTTATAAAAGAAAAAACTTGATTTGTTTACATTATTTTAATTAATGACTTATTGTTTTGTTTGACATATATATGTCAATCAATGAAACCAGAACTAGTACTGATAAAAAATTGAAACTTCGCATTTTTTTTAACCATACATATTAGTATATGTGTAAAACATACAGCCTAATCTATAGACAATATGAAGATTTGTGATTTTTTGAAATGTTTGTGGGGTCATTATTGCGGGTTAATGACGTCACAAATATTTCATAAATAATAGGACATTAGCAAGGTTGATTTTTGTACCAAGTTTTTTATTTATCTGAAAAGCATCATATATATATATATATATATATATATATATATATATATATATATATATATATATATATATATATATATATATATATATATATATATATATACCGTAGCTATATAGGAAATATATCTGCCTCGTAAAGGCAGTGATCGTAAAGGCGTTCGATTTCGGCACCGGAGGTCCGGGATTCGCAGCCCGGGCTATGCTCTAAGATTTTATGAATAGTATTTGTATTAAAAAGATTTCGCAAACTTTAATTAATTCTTAATTAATTCTACCCACCTGAGGTGGTTCCCACAGGGTGAATACCCTGATGGGCCGAAAGGCCCTAAAACAGGCATTTTATTTTTTTTTTTATTATATAGGAAATGTATTGAGTTTCTAAAATATCTTAAACCGGAATGTTATCGGAATTATCCGAGACATCATTTGGTGATTTTTACATTATGAAAACGAGCGAAGCGAATCCAAAATAGGGATGTTGAGCGAAGCGAACCCGATGTGATGACAACATTTTTTTCTAGTATAATAAATTTTCTTTTATAAAAAAGAAAATTTATAACTTACAAAAGTGACTACAATTTTCTAATGCTGATTCCATTCATTATATAACTGAAGGTGTTCTGGTTAATTTTCCGATGTTTTAAAATGTAATCGATAGGCCTCTCTTTCTCTCTCTCTACTTGCAATAATATCTCTATGCACAAAAAAGAACAAGAAATTTGTATATTCGGTACAAGAATGTTTCAAGTGTTAGTTAAGCTAATGATGTATACAGTGATTTCAGTGTTGGTTTTGATGCAAGAAGCGATACAGGGTACACGCGATCTGGCGTGATTCTGGCCGACCCCTTCCTGTTCTAGTTGCTACCTAGGCCGACTTGCCCCTGACTAATGACCAGACCATCCTGTAGTTGCCCTTTCACGCCTTTTTTTCCTACCTTTTTTGTTTTTAAAATGCCCTGTCATCTGTTTATACTTAGAGAGATTTTTATCTATGACTATTCGATTTTACTATCAATCTTGCAAGGCCATTATCATCCGCGTATATTTTCGTAACTTTAAAATTAAAAAAAGTTATTTTTTAGTCGTAAACAAGACTTATAAATCACAGTTGTAATAAAATAATTTTTAACTCAAATTTCTTTTAGAATAATCGCCAAAAAATGGGTTCTTTCATTATCAACTTAAAGAAGCAATCAGCGCCCTTGTTAAGGCCGATGCTTAACATTTTTTGAATTTAGGCGGCTGCACCGTAGGTCTGTGGTTACCTCTTTCTTTGTTGGCAACACTACCATTTTTTTATCTAGCCACCTGTTGAAGGTTACTTTTGTGTACATGATCCGCCATGCTACTATATATGTTACTATATATGCTACTATATTTATTAATTTTGATTTACTTATACCTATGTATACTTAATTTTAATCTCTTTGAGTCATGCCACTCTAAATTTTGTTACTGATGATTGTTTGTACTTAAACTAGCCTTTGATGCTATTTGCTTTGTAAGTCAATAGGAACTTACCTGTTAATCTATGTCAAGCCACACAGCAAAACTTAATGTTTTTTAATTTTGTTGGTAGTTTTTTTTGGACATCATAAGATGTATAGATATGTTTTTATATATTTAATTTGCCTTGAGTCTTTTATAATTAATTTTGTGGCTTGCTTCTGGCTTACAGACTCATTGTGTTTATTTTAAGTTACCTTAACTTGATTTGTTTCTTTATGACATGTGTGGTTCCGTGATTATTTATAATTGTTTATATTAGAAGTGTTTTCAAGCTTTTGCTCCACCTTGGATCCTTCTTGGCTTTATTTTACCTGTGCCAAGCCAGTGTTGTAAACTTGAACCCTATCTTTAATTGAAAACATTTTTTTTTTTTCTTTACCTTAGTTACCAATATTCTTAATTTGTTACACAATTTAAGCTTTAATTTTATTAAATTTTCCATGTTTAGTTCAGAATCTGCCCTTATTTCCTGAATAGATTCTATTCCTTAAACTTACTTTGTGTCTGCCCTTTACTTGCCTGATATTAGACCTTAGTAGTTTAACATACCTTATTGTTTGGTGTTATTTAGTAACTAATATGTCATTTACCATTTGACTTATGGTTTAAATTGTGTATGATTTCCTTTGGTTAACTAATTTATTTATTTTAATAACTTATTTATTTCCTTGGCATTTCGCCTGATTATTGACGAGTTAGATTATACCTTCATGACCCTTCAGTGTTGCGGGTTTAGTTTGATAAATCGCCTTAGTACTCTTCTCTTCTAGATTATTAGTCTACTTGGTTTGACTTAAAATTTAATAAGTTGTAAATAAAATTATTTTGTTGTTTATTAAGATTTATTTAAGATATTGTAAAATCATTTTTATACCTCATTAGGTTTTATCAAGTTAAAATTTGTTTTGTATATTATTTGAAAATTTACTGCTTACTAGAGATTATTACCTTTGCCTCAGCTTTAATGCTTTTCCAAGTTTTACAACTCATTGCTCCCATGCCTTGCCGCCTCATGAGAATTTGTATCTAAGTAACTTTCCTCATTCATTTGTTTGGTCAGCAGTATTTTGTATGATATTATTACTTATCCATGTATTTACTTATTATATGCCCAATTATTGTTACTTTTATGTATGTAACCCTTCAGGTATTATTTTATTGATTTTTTGCCACTTCTTTTGTGTTATTTAAACATGTTAGAACATGTTTAGGTAGGCAGTTATGTTAAGGCCGATGCTTAACATGTTTAAATTTTTTGAAGTTAGGCGGCTGCACCGTAGGTCTGTGGTTACCTCTTTCTTTGTTGGCAACACTACCATTTTTTTATCTAGCCACCTGTTGAAGGTTACTTTTGTGTACATGATCCGCCATGCTACATCCAGCATGTTCCCGTCATTAATTTAGTTAATTTTACAAGTTTTATTGGTTTAAGTGTTCCTTTCGAGAGTCCTATTTCTTGCAACCTTGCTGGACCGCCAATAAATTTTATTGCAGCGATGTCGTGAGTAATCTTGTTTACTTATGAGAGGCTCATGTCTCCTACTGTCCGGTACGGACGAGAGCTGTATCTGGCTCATAGTTCTTTAATTAAATCACCTGTCATCCGACGCACCAGCGTTTAGTTGAGGGTTAGGCCCATGGCAACCCTCGGCTGGCCACTTCCCGTCTCGACAGGCAGCTTTAACTTTAAGGTCATGTACCCTTCAGGTACCCTCTAGTATTAGCATAGTTATTTAAGCTATTTAGTTACCATTGAATCAGAGCACACCTCGTTTACATTTGAGGGCATACCTAGTTGATAAGCTATTATTTGAATGTCTGTATCTTGTTTATTCAGAGTCAAGTACAGTAACATACCAGTAAAGTCTTTGTTTTATTTCTTAGCTTAAGATCCTACCTACTCAACCCACCTATCCTAGAGATTTACAGTCCTCTCTCTTTTCTTTACTTGTTAAGCTGTGATCAGGTCAGGTTATACACCCCCTGACGCAACAGCCCTTTTCCAAGAAAACATCACACGAAAAAAGATAATGCCAAAACGTCTATAGCATTATGGCTTTATACCTCATAAACTAAGGATGGTATAAACCAAGTTGGATATTCATAAGGTAGATATTTCTCCCTTTGGACTTCTATCCTTCCTTTAAGTAGGTTCATTCATACAGGATGAACTTTAGTATTCCATTGGTTTCTGGCCTACCGACAATACCGTCACATCCAGGGCCAACACATCCTTTCTAATCTGAGTATTGATAGGATCTGCTACCCCTTATATCTATAAAGTAGTTTACTTTGTTCTACTTACCGATAGTATGCCCTGAAGTTGTTTATTATATTTTATTGTTGTTAAATTTATTATTTGTGACTGATTCATTAGCTCTAGTCATTACCTTTATGTACCTGAAGTATAAGTTAAGCGCTTCTCATCAATGTTTTGTTACTTTTGATACAACTGTTACCTTGTCTATTATCTATTTTATTGTTATTTATTATATATTTAATTTTATGACCAGTTTTGAATCTCCTTATGACTGATAGGGCTTTATCCAGTCTTTGCCGCTTTGTTACAAGTCCTAATGAACCGTAAAATGATCTCCCTGGTTCTACAAGTGTAACTATTATATCAAGCGCTTATTTACCTTTTGTTTGTAAACAGATGTTAACAATGTTTTAATTATTTAGTTTTACGTTATCACTACTGTGATAACAGGAGCCATCTCCTTAATTTTATTTTAATATCTTAGCACCCAGGTTAAGTTACCCATTTGTCTTCCGTGTGCTGAAGGTTTAGTATAACCTTTTTTAAAGTTTAACTAGTTACCCTGGTTTATTTATTTTTTAACTTGTTGCATAATTCTATTTTAATTATACATTGTTACTTCTGTCCTGAATGTTATTTATTTTGAGTGGTTGCCTTCCTTAAGCTCTATGCTAGGTTAAGTTTATTTTATTTTCTTCAGTTGGATGCTACTCTGCTCTACATTTTAGAACTCTGTACTAGACTGTACGACACCTAAGTTTAAGACATATCTTTTGGAGACAGGATCCCCTCCAAGATTGTCAAACTTTATTTTTTGGCTTATTGGCGCTATACCAGATACTTCCATCTTTAATAACTGAACTTATAGCTGGCCATCCAGCACTTTGACAGTTCAGGCTTATTATTTATGATTAGGAGACACCTGTACCTGCCTACACCGTCCCTATTCATTACCAACCTTTAGAGACACCTGTACAAGCCTACACAGTCTCTTACCTCGCTGACTTAAGGTACTAGAATACCATGAGACACAGTACAAGTCCTACATTGTCCTAAGTATCTCTACGCTACCTTGATCACCAGATATCATCAACCTTTTAATGTCAACAAGCCTCACCTACTTTTGTTAACACAGTGTGATTAATACTGGTTTTCATTACTGCAGTTAACATTTTTTATTTTCTTCCTTCTACAAGGTCAACTTTATCTTCAAGTTTCAGCCATCAAACTGCTGACTTATTTTAGGTTCCTATAACCTTCCTAGTTGCCTGTGTAGTCCTTAGTGATCCTTATCACACATTTATTTTAGCTCCTACTTTAGTTATCATGTTTGTGTCCTTCATTTCATTTATTAATTTATGAACTTCCTTGTTTTCCTGTCCTACTCTGATCCATGTTCTACTTTTCTCTGTACCTCCTAGGGTGAGAGCTCTCAGGGTAGGCAGGCCTATATTTCATCAGAACACCCTTATATGTTCATAAGTTTCAGTACTGTCCTTCCTTTACTTACCTGTACCTTTCCTTAGGCAACCACTTGCTTTGTGATATAATTTTATTCTAGTCATTGATTTTGTTTGCTAATGTCTTAGTTAGTACTAATTTATTTTATGTTTTGTTTAAATTTGTTATTTATGTATTTAGATTCTTTATTTATGTAATTAATACATAATACTAGCACTCCTGTTGTGCAGTATGAAGTTATTTATTACCTGGTATATAGTACATTTGCTATTTATTGAACTTCTGGTGAGCATTTTCCAGTTTCTAAATAATTTATTTTATTCTCTATCTATCCAAGGTGCAATTTTGTTAGCACATTTTGTGCATTGAAAATTATTACTTGCCATCAAGTACTTATCATATGCCTTGTTAGCATTTCATTTAACTTAGCCCTTTGGAATTTATGCATTCATCTTTGATTTAATTTAAGTAAACTTAACCTTTTCTTTAAAGCATTTAATTTATACAAATTAATTTTAAAACTCTTAAGAGCTTGATTTATTTTAATCACCCAAAGCCATCTGTGAGATATCCTAATTTAATTTATATTTTTTAAAATTATGTTCTTGCCCTTATATATTGTACTTACCAGTATGCATATATTTTATGTCTCCTTTTTGACACATATCAGATACTTTTTTACCTGCTCTTTAAGTTTTGCTCCTTTTAGAGAACTGCTTTTTTTGCAGTAGTTAAGTGTGTCTTCAAATTGTTAGTTGATATACTAACCTCAATCAC
>JACMZG010001863.1:61747329-61846041 GCA_018340805.1 Microvelia longipes | reverse complement strand
A
Organism: Microvelia longipes; assembly: GCA_018340805.1. NCBI lineage: Eukaryota > Metazoa > Arthropoda > Insecta > Hemiptera > Veliidae > Microvelia > Microvelia longipes. Next base: position 61,846,040 of record JACMZG010001863.1, on the reverse strand, counting down.
TTCTATCTTAATAAAAGAACACATGTTGCCTGTCTCGAAGGACCAAACATTCTGCCTGCTAAAATGAATACATGTTGCCCGGCTCGAAGGACTAAACACTTCTATCTGTAATAAAAGAAACACTGTTGCCTGTTCGAAGGACCAAACATTCTGCCTTGCTTAAAATGAATACATGTTGCCGGCTCGAAGGACTAAACATTCTATCTTAATAAAAGAACACATGTTGCCTGTTTCGAAGGACCAAACATTCTGCCTTGCTAAAATGAATACATGTTGCCCGGCTCGAAGGACTAAACATTCTATCTTAATAAAAGAACACATGTTGCCTGTCTCGAAGGACCAAATTCTTCATGTTTTTAAACTTCTATCTTAATAAAAGACACCATGTTGCCTGCTCGAAGGACCAAAAATTCTATCTTACAAAAAAATCATGTTGCCCGGCAAAGGACCAAACATATCTTAATAAAACATGTTGTCCGGCTCGAAGGAAAAAAACACATGTTGCCCGGCTCAAAGGACCAACATTCTATCTAAAACAATACAAAATAAAAACACATGTTGTCCGGCTCGAAGGACCAAAAAATTCTATCTTACTAAAAGGAATACATGCTGCCCGGCTCAAAGGACCAAACGCTTTATCTTATTAAAAATAACACAAGCTTTTCCGGATTGAAAGATCAAATACTATTCACTGCTTAATCATTATTTAGCCCCAGCTTACTTACAGCCAGTAGCAGTACTAGTTTCTCTCTTTAATTTATACTTTTCTACAGTTTATATCTTTATATTTCCTTCAACTACCGTGGCTTTTTATTTACTTTTCTAAAAGAAATGTATTCGGCGGCTATATACATGCCAAGTTATTTCAGACAAACACTCAGGTAAGACTTGCGTCGGAAGTGAACGCTAACAATAAATCTTTCTTTTGCCCAAGTTGCTCCACAGTTTTCCCTATCTTTGTTCGCTTGTTTTCCTTTTCTCATTTCTCACCGGCTATTATACTCCAAGACTTTTCACTCCCTACATCTTATTTTATTTTTATACCCTCTTATCATTTTCAAAATATCATTTAAGGATACGTTATTCTATGAAAGCACCATTGTAATGTAAATTTTTAGTTTATTTCTTATTTTTCCTGCTTTTTATTTTTCTGTTTTTATTATTGTGGAAACTAAGTTTATAACTGAGTGACACTATGGAAGGAGGGAGTACACTGAGGGTACGGGGTGCCTCGGAACTTTTCATCCTCGTAACGCTCATCCTCACTACTTCGCACTCTCTTCGCTCGTCCTCAAAATATAAAAATGTATACTGCAACACGTCTTTGGAATTGCTTCGCTCGTCTTCAGATTGTAAATATATTCTTTTTATTCCCAGCGGTTACCTATCCAGACACTGAACTCGCTCGTGCGTGTTGCTTTTATGATCCAACAAAAATTTAGATGCACTTGCTGTTTTGAAACAAAAGTTATTATATTTATTTATAACGAAAACACTTGTATGAAATTCGAACTCAATTTTCGAACTCAGGGATGGGATTATTTTGGGAGCGGGGGACCTAATGATCAAGAATATATAAAATACCTTTGATATATATATAATATATATATATTATATATATATTATAATATATATATATATATATATTATATATATATATATATATATATAATATATATGTGTGTGTGTGTTGTGTGTGTGTGTGTGTGTGTGTGTGTGTGTGTGTACGAGATTTTATTCCTAGACGTTTCTATGGGGCTCGATAAATTTCAAACAGTTTCTCAGATCGAAATGAAACTTTATATCGTATAATTAACCTCTTAAATGTCCCGATCCCAATATTTTATGAACTTTGTGTGACGTCATTAACCCACAGTAATGACATAGCGAAAATATTAAAATATCAAAAAACTTCAAAACGTCTAATAGAGCTGAAATGTTATAAGCTTGTACTATTGTTTGGTTAACAAATGAATTAAATTTTACTATAAGTGTTAGTTTAGTCGCGTTTTTTGACAAATACATTTGAAAATTCGCTTATATAGTGGCATTATGCCACTTATTTAAATTACAAGGCAAACCTATATAGGGCAACAACCACGTTGCGTCTAAGAGGCCGAAGGTCTAGTGTTTATACCTAAGAACTGAATGTAATATTATTTTTGACTATTAAGTTAATTAGTCTGCCTCCGTGGCCGTGATCGTAAAGGCGTTCGATTTCGGCACCGGAGGTCCGGGGTTCGCAGCCCGGGCTACGCTCTAAGATTTTATGAATAGTATTTGTATTAAAAAGATTTCGCCAACTTTAATTAATTCTTAGAGTGTAATAGATGCAACCCACGTTGGTGCTACCCACCCTGAGGTGGTACCCGCAGGGTGAATACCCTGATAGGCCGAAAGGCCCTAAAACGGGCATTTTATTTTATTTTTATTAAGGTAATTAACATCCTCTGAAATTTTACCAAACTTTTCCTTCAATTAGCTTAAGATTCAACATACATATATTGAAACTAGAGTAAACACTTATTATTTATTTTTTGTTTGAATGACGGTCAAATAATGGGAGCTGAATCTAGCTTACATCTAGCTGAATCTAGCTTACATTCAGATTACACATTAATGCTTTTAAAAATAAAAATGTTATACATTAAAGTAACAATGTCACAACTGCGAAGTTGTATGCTAAAATTATTCCAAACTATTATTTTGTGTTGCCTTTTTGTGTCATTAAAAGCTATATTTTACTGACTTAAAACTGGCTTTAAGTTACTCGAAGCTTTAAGTTTGAGTTTTTCTAGAGACACTAAATAAATTTCAATATAATTATAAGGAATAAAAAGCGGCATATCCTGATTAATATTCTTGTAGAGTCAGCTTTTTTTATCTTCATGATAAAACTTTATAAGTTGTAGAATTATCTAGTTCTTGGCGTTTGACTTAGTCATTTCAAATTCTTACAACTGTCGGATGAAACTTGCGTGGTTAGAAAACCCCCGGGGCATAAATTTAAAAATAAAACCCATAACTACGAGTTATAGAATTATATCAGTTAAATACACTAGAAACGTTTTAAGTCAAGTAATACGAAAGTTGTAAAACTTTTGCTTACGGTAACTTTAATTAAAATTCTAGTCCCGTAAACACTTTTTTCATTGGGTTAGTTGTATTATAAGTTATAAAAGAAAAAAAAAATGAAATTTTATTACTGTCTAGTGTCAGAAATTTTATAGAAAAAAACTTGTGTGGGGTCACGATAAGACCTGTTATAAATTTAAAGGATGAAGTTATAATTGAGGGGGCAAGTTAGGGGGTAAGCAGGTTATAGAGGAAACTTTCTGCCCCCCCACATCGGAGTAATGCTGTTAAGAGTTAGAGACCAATTTGTATTCACGACTGGGGCCCCTCTAATTGTCGTTGGGTTTCAAAAACTTGTCCCTTAGGGAAATTCTATCCTCTTCTTTTTAGTTTTCTCGAACTGCCTTTTCATAATCTGTCCCTTTGAATCTGGAAACAAATCTCGACTTGAAAATCCCTTACACAGGGAAAATCTAGATTTTATTTTAACTTCAAGTCAAAGAGATTTGTTTTTGTTATATCCTTTTTTTTTTTTTATTTCTCAACCCAAATTTATTATTATCGATCAAATGCAAAATAAAACACCCCAGTGACACCCAAAGATAAAAGTGAGACAAAAATTTAAAGATAAGTTTATGCAGTAAAAGTCAAGTCAGGCTAGAAGTAGTTATTCTCATTCTGATTTGGATCGACCAATGTTATTAAATAGGCACTGCTATCTCTATGAACTTACATTCCGATGTTAGTTAGAATCTAACAAAGGTTGAAAAAAAAATGAGCAGTCCGAAATGTATGGTATACTCGTATAGAATTAACCGAACTTTCGAACAAAGGGCCTTATCGTCATCAGGATTAGATTTTTCATTAGGATTAAAAACTAAGGTAACAAAAAAAACCCAACCTTATCGTTGCGCGATGATGTTTGTTGATTGCTTAATAAGTTGTTATTGCTCTATGTTTATTAAATCAAGCCCTGCGATGATGATGAGATTGACTGATGGAAAGATCGATAGATTAGGAACCTTGACTTTTGGATTGCAGTCGTCTTCTTTAAACCTTTGAAGGAATCTAAGTAAATCCTTTTATCATCATATTTCTACGCATTTAAGGATCTCAGAACTACAAAATTAAAAATGTTTAGTTTGTATTTAGCGATTTTTTGAAATAGTAAAGCAAACGTTTCAATTATATGTTCTTTTGATTGTCAACCTGATGAAAAGGCACAATGCTGTTAACATAATGCGTCTTTTTCATACAAGAACGGACGAAAATTTCAATAACAAAAAAAATTGGCACCTATTTTTTTTTCATTTATGCCGTATGTATACAGGAAATGTATTGTTTTAGTAAAAAAAATCCGAAACCAGGATTGCAATTATCCATTTCGGGTGATTTTAAGACCTCTTAAGTGGTTTTTATGAAGTTGTCAGCCTGTATGTGTGTGTGCCCTAGTGTATTTATCCTAGAGAGTTAACACTAGGTCCGAAAATCAATCTTTATGTCTAATCGTGTAATCCCAAAATATTTTTTTTATAGTCATTAACCCGCAATAATGTAAAAGCAACATTTTCGGTAATTCATTAAACGCGGAAAAATTTGTCGATAAGGTAGAGATTTAGCACGCATGTAATCATATATTAGAAAAACATGTGCCAAGTTTCATCACATTAGTTTAATGTTAACGAATAAGTTATTTACGTTTTTTAAAAAATTGTATAAAATAGAATACTCTAATTGAGTTGAAATTTAGTACAAGTGTATTACTTTGCGTAATGAATAAGCTAATAAATTACGGTAAGTATATCTATGGTTTTTGTTAGATTATAAAAGTTAAGAAGCATCGTGCAAGGTCAATTCCAGGATAGGTGGCCGTAGGGAATAAAATAAAGTCAGACCTCTATATAACGAACTTAAAGGTTCAAGTGAAAAAATTCGTTATATAGAAATTTCGTTGTATAGAAATTGAAAAAATAAATAACTCTGTACTATTTTATGATATTTTAATGGGTATATAGGATGAATAATAACCTCGCAGTTGCATATTCAGCGGCTTTTTCTTTTATTAGCGGTCCTGTCACAGGCATATTTTTGTTTCTTAACATTGTCACCCACTGTAAAATTACGTCATCAATATCTTCATACTTGCATACTCGAGAACTTTTTTTTAAATCGCCACTCGTTTCGTATAACCTAAGTATAGATTCCAGATTTTTTAAAATTGTTGATATAGAACTAAGAGCGATTTTATACTTCTGAGACAAGTCTTTGTTTTTGACTCCATCGTCAGAATCTTTTAATAAATTGATTTTTTCAGAAAGGGACAGCGATTTCCGTTTTGACATTATAATAAACTCGATTTACAAACAAATAAAAAGTTTCACAAACGAACTGGTCAGACCGAATACCAAATTCAAACTGAAAGATTTTTAGTTATATTCTGTGTTAATCCTAATTTCATAGAAATTTGTAAAGAAAGAGTTCGCACAATTAAATAAGGCAGGGTAAGAATCAATAAATAATTGTTCTGGGAAATTACAGAAAAACAGAAGTGCCGTTTTGGTCAATTCCTTGAAAGTTTGCGGGTCTTGTTTTTATCTTTATTTCTGGAAATTTTGTTCGTTATATAGAATTTTTTTTCGTTAAGTAGAAACACTTTTAAACACAAAATTCAAGGGAACGTAAAAAAATTCGTGACATAGAGACTTTCGTTGTATAGAAGTTCGTTATATGGAGGTCCGACTGTAATTGTAATTGCTAGTGAAGTCGGACTAATGAAGCGAGTCCGAAGATGTGTTGTACTATAATTTTGGCAATTTGTATATGCTATGGACGAGTCGAGTGAGTCTGAAGAAGGGAAGATGAGCGTAGCGAATCCGATGTAATAAGAAAAAGTTCCGAGGTACCCCGTACCCGATTTTTTTTCAAACGTCAACGTTTCAGCACTTAAAAAATGTGAACCCCTTTTTCTGAGCTAATTTAAATAACTCAAGCCTTTCTACGTCCAACTGAAGCCACTACTTTAAAAGTCAGTGTTGACACAGGAGAGTAGATTGAAATTCTACAAGAGAGGTTCTTACCTTGGAGATTTACTCTCAGAGCGGCAGAGAATATTTTATATCGGGTGATTTCTCTTGCCTTAGTCAAGAGTTTTCAAGAGGAATATATTTAGTTTTTCCAATATATTCCACTAGGTGTCGCCACTGTTTCTATTTACTTTTATTCAAAATACTTGAGAATCCATCTTATTTTAAGCAACTATTTTTCCCAAGTTCGTGAAGTTTCTTTTCCAAGTTGATCTGTCAGTAAAGCTCATTTGTAGGTTTTTTACTTCTCATCTATCTGTCACTTTCATCTCGCCCTATAAGGTCGCCTTAGGGTTTTCCCCAATCACTCAACATGTTTCTTTTCATAGTCCCCTGGATTCAAGGCCCCGGAAATACTCAGCCTAAACCCCCGACCTCCTGGTAACTCCTTGCATATACTTTGAAAACATTCTCTATTTTATATTTATACCTTTTGCCTTTTTTATACATTTTCTTTTTTATTTCCCTTTTTTTACTGCGTTGCTACATTACACATTGAATATTGAATTCATTTCTTTTACATTTAGGGCATTTTACCTCTTTATCTTTCTTTTATATAAGAAAAAATTGCATCATCTGTCACCAAATAAATATCATAGTATAGTAGATTTCCCTTATGCACTAATAAATTCACAACTGATCGTAGTTATTTTATGCTTTAATTATTAAAAATTATAATTTTAACAACAATTTATAAAACTTCAACATCAGGTTTTCTCAATAAACTCAATAAAAACAAAACTAACTCCTTTTCAGAAACAGCTTTTAATCCAAAATAGAGATTAAGGAAAAAACAATTTAACTAAACAATGAAACCACTCATATTATACTTATACTAACTTGAGACGATGATCGTTGATCTTGCGTTTGCCAGAAACAAATTAAGCCTGTTAAGACTCATAAAGCATTAATTTCTTCAGGCATAATTGAACAATTACTTTCTTAAGCTAAAAATAGTTATAGGAAGTGATAGCTAGAATACACATAGAACAACTTTGGCACCAAACAAATGATTCATCAATCTGTATTACATATTCGGTCCTTGGGTTCCAAATTAAATATTTGATTCTTCAAGCTACACATTCGGTCCTTGTAGCGAGATAAAATATTTTATTCTTCAAGCTGCATTTCACATTCGGTCCTTATAGACAGGTAAAATATTTGATTCTTCAAACTACACATTTGGTCCTGGATAGCTTTTATTTTAGCTTTTACATTTTTGGGTACCTGGATAAATTTTAGATTCGTCGAGCTACATATTAAGTCCTTGTAGGCGGGTAAAATATTTAATTGTTCAAGAAAAATCACACAGAATTACTTACACAGATTGAAGACAAAACGAAATACAGGAATACTTATAAGCCTGACAAATAAGCTAAACAGTACAACAGACGATTATTTCTTCATTAAAAACTGACTTTACGACAACTGCACATAAACTTTTAGGGAGATCAACGCACTTTTTTTAACTACAAGTCAGCGTTTAACAATAATATTTAACTATCATGATTTTATTGGACTTTAAGTGCAAAGATAACGCCTTTGATTTAAAAATAAAAAAATTATTTTAAAAATTATAACAAATCACTTATTCATAGGTATCTGCTTAAGTAATCAGATCCCTCATTAAGTGGATTTTTATCGGTATTGGCGATAAATCGGTGAGGAGAAAGGAAAGAAATTTCAAAGGGAAAGAGAAAAAGGACCAAACGCCAAAATTAAGATATTTCTGATTTCTTGTTCAATAAGAAGAAAGCAATACCTTAAAATTTTCTTTGAAAAGAAGCTAGACGGGAGAAAAAGTATTGGATTCAGTGACACAAAAATAGATTGGAGTTGGTCACTGCAGGACTAGTTGTATGTCTACACTAGCTGCCTCATCCTTATCTGCTGCTAATATCATCTTTTCAACACTCTACTATTGCCTTAATTTTTAACTCTGAAGTCTACAAATAAGATAAAATCTTCTTTACTAAATCTAATCTTGAATTGATTTAGAGATAATAAATTTAAAAAATCGGGTGCGGGATACCTTTTCCTCATAACATCGGATTCGCTGCGCTCATCCTCCCTACTTCTCTACTGACCTCAATCTCATAAGCTCATTTTTTCTTTAAAAATTGGCTAAAATGATGCAAATGTTTCGTTTTATATCTGACGTTCAGGAAATCTACTTTGATTAATTCTTTCATTTTCAGACTCCGTACACAAATAGGAAAAGTATTGTGTTAGCACTATGAATCCGAAACCGGAGTGTCCCCGCATTATCCATTTAAGTGTTTTTATGACCTTCCAAGTAGTTTTCGAAACGTTGTCTGTATTTGTGTGTAGATATATCATCGTAATTCCTAGTGCGTTTATGCTTGAAAGTTGAAACTTGATAAAAAACCAATGCTGTACTACACGGATAATAAATATTTATGACGCCGTTACGCGACAATGACTATGCAAATTTCTCTTTCTGACTCTTCTGAATGCATGTGCAGATAGATTTGAAATTCAGCACATGTTATAATATATTTACGGTTTTCCCCGATGACAAAAGTTAAGCAACATCGAGCGAAGTCAGCACCTAAGTGGGTGACCGCAGAGAATAAAAAGGTGTTTTTTTCTGACGTACTGCAATATGAATTTGGTGATTTTATATTCTGAGGAGGAGCCACGCGAGTTTGAAATATTGAGGAAAATAGAATCAAATCCGATATGATGAGAAAAAAATGTAAATTAATTATTCCAAATTAATTCTAGTTCAAGTTTAGAGTGTTTTAAAACAAACAAGACCTTAACCACATCTGTGGCTAGCACAGCTCTCCAGAGAACAAATTTAAAAAAAAATATGCAAATCAACTGTTTGACAAATTTATACGTATTTTATCTCATATTCAGGACGTCTACTCTGATATATTCTTTCTTTTACAGGCTCCGACAATATCTTCTTTTACATTATAAAGTTGTTGACACACATACTGGTACGAAGGAAATGTTGACAATATCCCGGAGAAAACAGTGACAGCTGAAAATGTGAAAATACTTTAAACAGTTTTCCTTTTACTGAAAATTAAACTTTGAAAGAAAAAAGTCAAGTATGTTGAAACGGATAAAGGAAACAATTAGATATATTGCTAAAAATGTCAGCGGTGGTCCGCATGCCGGCCGAATTTCCGGCTTAAAAACTAATTTCTTGCTTATGATTTAGGTTTATGCTTTATAACTTGAGCTCATCAAGAACTACTCGTAACTAATTTTTTCTGTATTTTTCAAAGGAAATGCGCATACTTATTTAGTTGGTTATACAAAACTATGACTTTAAAATTGGTAGTTTTTTTACCATTTAAAATTGGTAAAATGGTTAGTGCAAATTGGTGCATTTTTGCACTAGTTAGTGCAACGCTCAGTTAGTATTTAACTGTAAAGATTTTAGCACCTTTCCTTTAAAAAATTCAGAAAAAAATAAGTTATGAGCAGTGCCTGATAATTGAATGAATGCTCAAGTTATAATGCATAAACCGGAACTTTAAGCAAGGATTAATGAAAACACAATGCTCCACAAAATTTAACTGAGTTCAGTCGGATTCTTCATCTACATTGACGAGGTCACTATATGAGGACCTAAATTTTCAGCGGTTCCTAAATATACTTCTCCAGCGGTTCATACAAAATTACACTTTTAAAAGAGTTTTAAATCAGTTTCGAGTCAAAAGAAGTAGTTCGACACAATAAAAAATATTTTATAAAGGGCAGGATCACCAAACAACTTTATTACCTTTCTCTTAAATATTCTTTAAAAATAGCCATTTTAAGTAATTTTTCTGTGTTTATACTATTGTTGAAGGTTGTAATCAGGTTATGATATGAAAAGAAAGCAGTGTAACATCTAGCGGAACTAATACGAAAATCTTTTTTTACACCACCGCCCTCTATTACGGTGGACATAAGTATGTTATTTCACCGTCCGTAAAACAGTGGATAAAGTCATCAAATAATCTCTTGAATGATAAGAAAAACTTTACAATAGTTATATGAAGAAGACGATTATATGAAAAACTTTGTTTAGAAATATCTATATGAAAAACTTGGTTCAGTGATACTTATAAGAGGATAGTTATATGAAGAAGACGATTATATGAAAAATTTGTTTAAAAATAATTATACGAAAAAGTTTGTTTAGTAATAATTTTATAAAAAAACTTTGTGCAGTAATAATTATAAGAGGAAGACGATTATATGAAAAAAATGTTAAGTAATAATTATACGAAAAACTTTGATTAGGAGTAGTTATATGAGGAAGATAAATTGAAAAACTTGATTAGTGTAATAATTATACGAAAACTTTGATTAGGAATAATTATATGAGGAAGACGATTACATGAAAAACTTAGTTTAGTAATAATTATACAAAAACTATGATTAGGAATAATTATATGGGAAGACGATTACATGAAAAACTTAGTTTAGTTAATAATTATACAAAAACTATGATTAGGAATAATTATATGAGGAAGACGATTATATGAAAAATTAGTAATTAAAAAACTATGATTAGGAATAATTATACAAAAAACTATGATTAGGAATAAATATACAAAAAACTTAGTTTAGTAATAATTATATGAGGAAATAAACTCTGCAAAAAAATGAAGTATTAATAAAGAATGTACGACAGTATGAGTTTTCCAGAAAAATAATAAATAAAGTCTGTAATATTGTAACCGCCCGTTATTATAAACAGGGAAACAAAAAAGATACTAAATATCAATAATTCATCAAATTAATTTTTATTGTTAGTCAAAACAATACTTTAGGACCACCCCAAAAAAGTTTTTAACATTAAAAAGTAATAATACCTCATCTTATAAAAGAAGTTAAAGAAAATAAAGGAAAGATAATAAATTGAGGACGGGAAGAAAGATGTAAAGCGATTTTTGATTTTTTTAAATAGGGAAAAATGTGTGCAAAGCTAGCGAATTTCCTATACAGGACTCACTTGAAAAATAATAAGTGAAACTTCTTTAGATCTTGTGGTTTTATTGATTGCCTGATTGGTCTGACCCTAATGGTGGAAGAAAATTATAATTTTGTAATTCACCAGCATTATTACTAAATAATGCGGCTGCGTTAAGATTCTTTGGAGTTTTTACGAGTTTAATTTTTTCCTGAATTGTTTTATTATCATATATGAATTTAATTATAAAGTTTTTTTCATTCATTTTTCTTTTATATTGTTTTATATTCATTATTTTACAATCTAGGTACTTTATTTCTATATTAATCTTTTTTTTTATTATTTTACGCTGCTTTATTTTCATATATACCTATAATAAACATAATACAAATGGCCTATTCATTCTTCTGAAAGACTCGTATCTTTACTTAAAATATTTATATATTTCTTTTTACTTATTCCTTGACCACTATTACAATTTTACTGGCACTTATAATACTTTACTTATTAAAATTTATTTTTATTTATCACCTTTATTTCATATTTTTTTATTTAGTTTTGAACAAGGATAATTTCTTTTACTGATACATTTATTTTATACTTAAAATTAAATTTAAAAATTTTTTTTATGTTTACCTGAAAGCCTTAAACTCTCCCCCAAGCTCCAGCTTGCTGTTTGGGGGAGTGTTGATCTAAAAACCTGTATTTACTACTTTGTTTGTACTTTTTATATCAAATAAATTATTTTCAATTTGAATTTGAATATTTCCCCCACGATTTTTCGGTGGTTGTATTTTTTTTGGTAAAAGAATATTGCTTTAAAAAGTAATATTACCATAACCATGCAACATGGTGACCATGGTAACTATCAACATGGTACGTCAGAATATTGAAGAAAAGTATCTGGCCCACCCTAACATATACTGACATACAGACAATCAACTTTGGCAAAACTATTAAGAAGGGCATAATAACACCTGAAAGCCTGAAAGCGAGGGATTTCCCAGTGTCGGATTTCTTTGCACATACACTAAACTTTATGTAACTTATTAACTCCTAAATTAAGAAAACAAAATAAAATAAATATTAACTAAATGAGTGGTGAAAGAATAACAATGCATAAGCCAGTGACGAAAGACTAAGAATTGTAACGAATTGAAACGAAGCAAATGCGTTAAAACAAACACAAGGTTGAGGAAGAGGAGTGAAAGATGGTATTTTCAATGAAAACAAGTTAACCCCGCGTGGATAATTTAACAGGCAGGGCCAGTTTAATGGCTAAACTTGTCCCCGACAGTAGAAAGCACAAGTTTTTTACGACAGCTCCCAAAAACCGAGTGTTATTTATAAAATGGAAGGTAAAGGGACAGTGAAAACTTTTTTTTTTTTCAGGAAGAGCTCTTTCAAAAGAGTTTTTTCCCCAAAATCAACATTGATTCTGTTAAAAGCGGCAAATACGAGAAGAAAATTTACAGGCATCAAAACATTTATCGAAACATGTCCAGGAAAAATATTCAGTCCTCGCATGTACGAGTATTGACAGTTTACAGTGATAAAAGATCTTAAAAATTAAAAGTTTAGAAATGATTTGAAAACAAACTACCAAACTCCGCACCAAAATTATGGATTGTGGTCAATTTGATAAAACTTGTATTGCCATTTAGAGAAAACACATCCCGAAACAAAATGCAAAATTCTTAATTCCATTATCATTTGTATTTATTTTTTAAATTGACCGTAAATCTATGGTGCCTGAATCGTTTATTAAGTTTTTTTCATTCATTTATTTCTTTTATATTGTTTTATATTTCCCCCACGATTTTTCGGTGGTTGTATTTTTTTGGTAAAAGAATATTGCTTTAAAAAGTAATATTACCATATCTAAAAACAACGTAAATCTTACGTTATTTTTACTTGATAATATTTACCTTGTAACGTAAAATATATTTTTATCACGTAAAAATACTAGGAAGACGATCACACATACTGGAAATCCAAGTTACGCATTCTTTGGTGAAAACATGGTTTCACGCTTAGTTTTCATTGAACATTTTACTAGGAAATTGTCGCTAAATTGAATTTACATGCTGTGGACAACAGTTGCCCCTTGCGATACTGTTGTTTCCATAAGGCTGTAAACAGGTATGCTAGCAATAAATTTAGAGATAAAGAACAAAAAGTTAAGTACTACACAATTCAATTATTTTCCATAATTTCCTTTCTGACCATGATAAGATTGATATTGTTTGGAGTACACTAGCGAGGAATACTATTATAAATACTTAACTAAGGTGTTACGCAAAGTGTAACTTTAAAGAAGAGGTAGGGGTTGGGGGGAGGGGAGGAGGGTTAGTGGCACAAGAAACACAAAGTTCGGAAAGCTAAAAACAAACTTTGCTCTTTAGCCAGTTTTGATTAAATATTTCTCACTTTTTCACATTCTTCCTCTTCTCATGAATTATTCATCCATATTTTTCTCGTTTTTATGGCTCCTGGGCGAGTAAACTTATCAAGTACTAACTTGGAGCCATAAAGTATCAACTCAAAGCCATAAAGTACCAGGAAATATTACACCCAAAGCTGTTAATTTCTTATCCTCTCTGATCTAAAGGGGTTTGCCCTTAAACTTTCGCTTTTACGACCTGATTTTTCTCTTTGAAATATTAATTAATTAGCTTTACTCTCGTAAAATAGGATGTTCTTTAAAGAAATGTATATTAACCCTTGGAGCAATTTTCCCAGCTACTTCCTATGGCGAGTGAAGTATTTTAATAAAAGATGTATTCTTGAAAATGGCATATGCATATACCAGGTAAAACATTTCAAATGCACCAAAATTAATTCCTTAAAAATAAGGAGAAGGAAACATGGTCCTAGGATTTCAAAAATGGTTGCTACTCGCAGCAAAGTGCCTCTTGCGAAATCAAATTAACTATTGTAATTTTGGAAACTAATTCAACAATGGTAATATTGTTACCATGATTGGTAACTTAGAAAAGATAGAGATTTAAATATTTAAACACCCACAATTCTGTCGACCGGAAAATATAATATTAGCTAAAGATGTTGCACGCTGAAGATTGTTACTGAGGACTGTCCAAAGTGAACAAAGAATTCGAACAATTAGTACGTTCACACACACTCTAGATCCGCGGATCGTATAGAATACGTACACAATACGGTCAACTAACTTCACGGTTCTTGCAGCGTATTTGTTTAGTCGATCGAGTGATAACTGATCCCGCCAAAACATGGCGTCTTGTTTAGTGAACCTTCACTTTTGGTTATAAGGAAGTTTAAAACAAAAAATATATTTAAATAAATTGTGATTTCTTTGCGTAATAATAAAGTTACACTAAAAAAAAATAATATTCCAAAAGTTATTTGATCAAAAACGGTTATATATAAGTGAAATAAAGTGAAATAAAAGTTCGACGAGAAGGTTATCCGTTAAATACGATCGTCTCTAAAGGTACACACACAAAAAGACAGCGTATCGGGGGATCCATTTAGATTCCATCTGCCTAGTTCTAGCGTATGCGATCGGATCCCCTCCGCATGGTTCATACAGCTTAAATTACCGTATTGAGAGATCGTACTCTATACGATACGCGGATCAAAAGTGTGTGTGAACTTACTAAATACATCAAAAGTACAGAAGGTATTCTGTAATAATAAATTGTGATTTATGTACTTAATATTTAAACTTTTAGTACGTTACAATCCTACTATAAATTATCCTAAATTAATGAGGCTATGTTAAGTATGTTAAAAAGTATTATAATAACGAAACCGGGATGGTAAAGAAAAGAGACCTAAATACATCAAATTATAAATTTATAATTTTTCACTTCTAATACGGGTCATAATGCCTAAATTTCTATAGCTGTTGAGAAACAATGCAGGTAAGCTTAGTCCAAAATATCGAGTTTGCAATCATCTTTATTTGTTATGACCAATCCTAATTAAAATTTTGAAAAGCGAATTACTTACACAAAAAGATAATTAGAATACATGTTGTATACATGCTGTCTTAATACAAACCTGAAACAAATGAAAACAATACAAATTAAAAATATAAAATAGAATTAATCATGATATATGGGTAGTTCAGGTTTAGTACCCTGGCATGCGATTTGGACAAAGCAAATGTCAAGAGATAAAGAAGTCTGCTAAAGAGATAAACCAAAATACATTACTGGTGGCAACTTTAACATAATCTACTAGGTATTCTAACTCGGAGTTTAAACGTTAACTTATGTCGTAATGAGAAATCAGGCAAATATTTAAGAGACGTGAAAGTTTTTGACAATGGTGAATTATGAGTAAAATTAGTTGAACGTAATCCATTTCAGTACTATTTACAGTTAACGACGTTTCGGGAGCAGGTACTTCTCCCATCATCAGGTTCGTCTTGAGAAAGACTTTGTGTGAGTCGAGTGGTGACACACACACCGTCTTTCTCAAGACGAACCTGATGATGGGAGAAGTACCTGCTCCCGAAACGTCGTTAACTGTAAATAGTACTGAAATGGATTACGTCCAACTAATTTTACTCATATTTAAGAGACCTTTCTTTAGATACTCTTAAGGAAGCTGTCTTTGAATACAGGCCTAAGACTCAAATGAGTCTTAACTAAAAATTAACGGCTATCTAGTAGTAGTAATAGGGTGCAAAGCTAAGCAAATAGGCTGCGTTGTTGAGCCCTTTTTGCCAGTCCCGATGCCTCAGTCTATACCAAAAGTTTCTTAGAAAGGTTCCAACAAAGAGAATGCATCTTCTCTTCATATAAGAGGCTATCTCTGAATACGGGGTTTAGGAGGGATGTAGATTCCTCAAGCAGGGAAAGTAGAGGAGGAATCGACTTTTTTAAATCGATTTTCATACGAGTCGACTTGACGAATAATAGTTTTTAAATTAATTTAGTCGAAAGTCGTTTGAAGACTTGATTCGATTAAAGTCGAGTCGGTTCAAATCGACTTGATCCGATTCAAGTAAAGTTTAGTCGATACTAGCAGACTTGAGGCGAATTAAGTCGACACTAGTTGAATTAAATTGACAATATAAAAATCATATTTTGTAGATCTTTTCACCACTTATGATGTACATTTGCGTTACATTTTAACTCGATCGATCCAATTTTTGATTTGTAACGAATGTTCAATTTTTTTGATACCCATCAAAATCGTGGATAAAAATATTATTTATCTTCCGAGCAGCACAATTAGACCTTACGTCTGATTTGTGAGCTAAGTTGTAACTTTGTAGAGAAAACAAAGCGAGACTTATGCGTGACAGACAGCATGTTATAACATGCTATCACCACACATATACGTCACCACTTTAATGACGTTTTGTTACGAAATTGGGTTTTAAACCCACGTCATAAAATTGCCTGTGGATACCTTGGTATTTTAAGGGTGGTCACAATACTCTATACCTGCTGTAAAAGTAACACTTGTAGTTCAATTTAAAAAAGTGTTCCAAAACTAAACCTCTATTAAGAGTTTAACTTCCAAAGAACAATTTACAAGATTTAAACGGCCCTAAAATTAAAGCAGATAATTTAGGGAATGGTTAAGCAAGTGTAATAGTTTCTTAGAGGCGGTTAGCCAACCCTAACCCTGGATCTAGGGCTGTCTAAGGTCCTCGTAGAACCCTGGACTCGGTTGTATGGGGTTTAGGATTAAACCAACCGTGTTAAGGATCTAAATACTGCACTTAGACCCGCCTTAAGAGCCACTCTAATGTATTTGCATCTTTATTAGCCCAAGCTTTTGTATGTAGAAACGCTCAATAAAAGAAATCTAGCCTTCACACCAGATTAACCCTTTTGGACCCCCAAAAAAGGCTATTTGAGGGAAAACAACATACTATGAGAACAAGTTGACAGCAATAAGGGTGCTTTCTGTATCTTTAGAGAAATGTAGAAAGGAAAACTACCAATAAAGAAAAAGGGTCTCAGAAGCGAATTTTTAAAGAAAATTGCGTAAGAAAATTACGTTTATGAGATCGTCACTACGTAAACAGGAGACTTAGAGAGTAAGGCGGGTTGTCGAATTGGCTTACATTACCCTTAAGAACATTCCAAAGGGTTTAGAGCAAGATTATAGACAGTTAAAAGATGATTAAATTCAATGCAAACAAACCAAACGCAGTCATAAAAAAAGTCGGGTTATAAACTGACTTTTTTTATGAATTGCATGTGACGTCATTACAGGAATCAGTAAGGGTGGCAAACATTGAAAATTCTCTATTTATTCCTGCAATGACGTCACTGTCGCACTATACTGCTAAACATGAAAAAAAATGATTTCATTAATAAAAAAAACCCTCCAATCGTATTACCTTACAAACGTAATGTATCAGATTAAAAAAAAAATAAAATAAAATTCCCGTTTTAGGGTCTTTCGGTGGTTAGGGCAGGGTATTCACCCTGCGGGAACCACCTCAGGTGGGTTGCATCTACTACACTCTAAGAATTAATTAAAGTTGGCGAAATCTTTTTAATACAAATACTATTCATAAAATATTAGAGCATAGCCCGCGGGCTGCGAACCCCGGACCTCCGGTGCCGAAATCGAACGCCTATGTATTAGATTAAACCTCTTAAATTCAAACGAAATAATATTTAAATGAAAATAACTACAAATATTAATTAGTAATAAGAGTTTCAAGTTTCAAGGATTTCATGGCGTTTGAGAGAATGTGATATGGTCAATGAAAGTACTGCGTCATTAGACAGTCCTTAGTATAACGTACAATCTTATAAAGTTCACGCAAGGACTAAAACGATATAATATTATAACAAAAAGTAATGAGAGCTTTGAAGGCTTGAGTTCCCGAGGAGAAAGCTTGGACATACCGATGTTAAGTCTCGAAATGAAGCTAGTTTTCGAGGCGCAGCCGAGATAACTATAAAAATAATTCCAGAGGTGAGACCAAGGAAATCAATTAATACTGATGGGAACTACCATTTTACTCTCACGGTGAGTAAAATATTTTACTTTAAATGAAAGAAAATGAAACAGAAGTTTACTACATAAAAATAAGTAAAACAGTAGAAAAACATAGGAATAAGTAAAAACGGTGGATAGCAAGGTAATTTTAGATTTTAACAGTACTACCAACCTAAAACCTTATAACATCTCACTAAATGAAGACTTTCTTTTTAAACGAAGTTGAAAAGATTGTAGCAAAAGTAATTTTTAACTATGGCTTGATCAGGCAGTTAAATACCACTTAACACTCTGCATACTCTTAAACTTATTTTCTTCTCCCTGCTAAAGATAAGTTTTACTCCACTTTCTCAAGCTTTAATTCTTTTTACTCCATTTAAATATATAATTAATAAAAGCACTTATTTTACTTGTCCTCTGATAACATAAATTGTTTATTCTAAGGTTGAGCTTAGCAAATCCGATGTGGAGAGGCTAACTTCCGATACAACGTACCTGATATTTTAAAATTTTTCACTCCAGTTCTTCAGAGCGAGAATACCAAAAGTAAGGGACAGAATTCGGGTTCTTTTCCTCTAAGAAAAGAACCATTAGCATCTCCAGGAGGGTCCACTTGAAAGGCACCTCTTAAATCTCCTAGAACACTCTATGGAGGAGAGCGGGCACTCAACGAGAAAGGACACAGAGTGAGGACACTCCAAGTACCTTCATCCCTTAAAGACAACTAAATCATGCTAATGGGCTCTTTACACCATCTACATTTATAATTTAATACATAAATTATTATCCACCCCAACACTGAAAAGTACTTACAAGTGTTTGACAATAAACTTAAACTTTTTTTAGAAAAAAACAACGCGACTTAGAACAGAAATTCTTAATTACGAAATAATACATTTAACAAAACTACATAAATAATATAAATAAATATATATATTATATATATTAATATATTATATATATTATATATATATATAATATGATATATAATATATATATATATATATATATATATATAATATATATATATATATATATATAATATATATATTTAAATTTTGTAGGACTTTGTTTTACTTTGGATATCCCAATAACTGTACTCATCATATACTTGACACAATATAATTGTGCGAGAGACACCTAGGAAAAGTAACAAGCAAAATGTAATGTTACATCTGGGAACTGTTCCATCATTCGACATTCGTCATCATTGATGGCTCGACATAATATCATGTCCCACTCTGTTTTATTACGTCTAAATCATCAGGGCGCCGACAGAGCCCCTGAACTTACTCTGACCTTCAATTAATGCCAAAGAATATAATGTGAAACAGCATATTCATAACGAAAACTATGAATAACTGTTTCGTACTATAAACGTAACACATCCATCATAACACATTCGTAATGACGAATGTCAAAAGATGGAACGAACAGTTCCCAGATGTAGCATTGAATCTTGCTTGTTACATTTCCTAGGTGTCTTTCGCACAACTGTATTGGGTCAAATATTCATGTTTTGCAAAACTCGGTAGTATCAAATGATAGTCATCATATACTTACAACAGACTTAGAACAGTAATCCTAAAAACTACATAAATAACATATATATGTATATATATATATATATATATATATATATATATATATATATATATATATATATATATATACAAAGTCACCTAAACTTAAGAAGTGTTCACGAAGGAAATGGAACCAAAATCCTTCAAGTAGCATCTTAATCAGTCTCTAAATAAATCTAAATAATCCTTAAATAATACTTAATAATACACTTGCTCCATTTATACGATGCTAAAATATTCTGAAATATTGAAAACCTAATTATTAAAGTGTATATTGTCTGCACAAGACAGCAATATATCACAATATATTGCTAAATAACCTAAAGCATGAAGACCGCTAATATTGATACAATAAATTAAATTCATAACCTACCACGTCTGATGATTTATCTAAATCGGAGTATTATAGATAATTGAAAGGCAGCATTATACTAATGAGAGAGTAGGCTCCCACGCTTAACATCTAAATGTTGCAGGTCATACTGCTTCCACTCAAATTCATGGTACATTACGGCCCTCAAAATGTTTTCAACAAAGGGAATAACACGTTGCGTCAATAATTTAAACTTGCTAAAGTTTTAAACTTCGCATAGCATTTAGCATTTCCAATAACGAATAGCAAGTGCAATTATAGCGAATTTTTCATTAAAAATAAGGATGGGGTCATGGGGGGGGGGAGAAGAAGACGGAGGTATTTTTTTTAGAAAGGAAGTACTTTTACTGATTAAGTAAATATAAATATTTTATAGTTTATATATATATATATATATATATTATATATATATATATATATATATATATATTATATATATATATATATATATATAATATTAAATTTATGACACAGAATGGGACGTAATAAATTTTCTTAATTTTGCATTATAACTATATTTCGCCTTCCTTAGCAATACAAGGCATATTCATGTTAAATAACCTAAAAAGAAAAGAATTATTACAATCAAAGCATAGATGTTAAAAAATTACTAATAAGTCATGCTCAAGAGAAGTTAAAAATAAAGCTACTTACATACACCGTTAAAAAATAACTGAGTCAGTTCTATGAGAAAGTTCTACAGGGATAATAAAGAATGGGAATAAATTCTACCTACACAGAAAAAACCAAAAAAACACAAAAACTTTACTACAAAAATTATCATTAAAAAGAAAGCATAGATTGAAATTAGCATGAAGAAAATTAAAACAGGTAAAAAGGGGACTTCCAGTAACAGAGATCAAAGTGCATAGTAATATGAAAAAGGAAGTATGACTAGCATAAGTACTTAAGATTATAAAATTACTACAAAAATTTATAATAAAAACCAACTAAATTAATGAAGAAACTGACCAAAACAAGTTTAATATAACCATTCCAGAACCTACAAAAGTGAAATTGATGGAAAAATTAATATGGCACAATAAAACATAAACAAAACAAAAAATTAATTAGTTTATCTTATTGAAAAATATCTGAGTAATGCTTATGTAAGCCTTTGAATCTTGCTTATAATTAATATTAGCTGGTTCATTAGAAATATAAAATAGCTTCAAGGATTTTTCTTTTATAATCATTGGTTTCATGATCTATTATTTTAGCCTGATTGAAATCAAAATTATGCTTCAGCTTTGCTGCATGACTTGCTAATGCTGTGTAATTTTCCCCTCTTCTGATACTACCTTCATGTTGGTCTCTCCTGTTTGTCCAGGATTGGCGGGATTCACCTATGTATATACCCGGGCAGTCAGCACAAGGACATTATAAATAATGTTATATGTAATATATATATATATATATATATATATATATATATATATATATATATATAAATTATTTAATACATTCTTGATCATTAAGTCCCCCACACCCAAAAAAATCCCATCCCTCCATGACCCCTACCTCAAATAATCAATTTTCATTAATAATCCGCTAAGAATGAAAAACTAAATTAGGTGATCGAACTTTTAGGAAATAATACTAGCGTTTTCGGCATTTGATTAGCTTGATGTAGTTGTGCATACGACTTCAAAACTTCAGTTATTGAAAACGTAGGGATGAATTTATTTAATTGACTGCAAAGTAGTGATTATAATGGTTCAGCAAAAAATTTCGAAAAGTTACCTAACTTTAAAAAGTTGTCTGCTCGAGCGAAAATTGTATGACCTTGTACTACAATAAATGGTAAACAAATATACTAAGTTAAATGTACTAATATGTATGGTTAGCATTAGGTCCGGTTTAACGATTGACATATAACAAATAATGTAAACAAACCACTTTTTTATTAATATACTTGAAATTTCGATTATCATGGCAGTATGCCACTTACACAAACTAATAATATGACCAACTGATAAAGGAAAAATCCGTAAAGGACACGAAGCGAATCCTACTATCCTACTACTATCCTACTACTATCCTAGAAATAAAAACTTCGGACTTTTAATAAATATAGTACAATTTTGAACTGTACATGACCATACATATAATATTCACATTTCAATATATCAAACGTTGTATCATTAATTAACTCCGTCATAATCGAAGACCATTTATATATACATAGAATTAAAAATTCGAGCAAGCATTCGAGCCCAGCAGGGACGCAAACTAAAACAAGGATTTTAACCGACCGAACTATCCTGAGGACAACCCTTGCACTACACTAATACAATACCAACCTGATCATACAACACTTAAAATGGACATTCTATGCTATAGAGAGGATATTATCTTATTTTATATATATAAAATACACATATGAGTGTTATTATATATATATATATATATAATATATATTATATATATATATATATATATATATATTTATATATATATATATTTTATTTATTTTTATTTATTTTCATTTCTTTATATTATATTTTTTGTATTTGTTCGTACTTTCTTTTCCATATCTTAGTTATCTCTATTTTCTTATTTATTTATTTATTTGTATGACTTTTGTATCCTGCGCACATTTTTGAGTGATTTAATCTTACTTAATCGGCCACGTACTACTTTTTTCGTGATTTCTGAGCCCTTCGGAGCGAATCTAGCGTACTTGATGACGTCATGCCGTTCTATCTACTATCCCCTCCTATTCCACTAACCCAGAACCCCCTGCCTTACGTTCTTTCCCTTCAGTCTCTCCGTCAGTCAAGAACTCAGTGTTCGAAACGTACAACTTTTTGTAAGTCTTTTAAGTGTATTCTATTTTATCTCTTTAATTATAGTATAATATATATAATATATATATATATATATATATAATATATAATATATATATATACATACATATATATACATACATATATATATATATATATATATATATATATATATATATATATATATATATATATATACAGGTGTTTCATATAAGTGTCACCAGAAAAGGAGGTGATAGTACTTCTCAAAGGAACAAAAAATGTCCTATAATATAAACCCGATCTCCAACCGTTTTCCACACAAGGTCGAATTAATATTTTAAAAAAATATTTGACCTCACATCATAAAATTGTTAATAGGGATTTAACTATTCAAGCTTGAAAGGCGAAATTGGTCTCATTAGAAAGCTGAGTAAATTTCCTAAAGGACAAACTACTAACTATGTCAAATATTTTGGAACTACTGCCCAAAATTTTGCATGAAACATGATTTTTTGAAAAAATAATTTATGGAATTTTTGTAGTAGGGCATTAGAGGAAGTAAGAGATGAGCAAAAGTTCAGCCAAGAACGGAAAAAACTTCTCTTATGATTGCCCTTTAAAAAAAATTAAATAGTTTTATACATTTAATAGTCAAAATTTTAAGCCATTCTTCCTAGAAGTTGGAAAAACTGATATTTTTTTGGCATTTTTGCATATGTGTACAATGTTAATTACATGGTACATAAAATAATTAAAAATCTCTAAAGCAAGGGAAAAGAGTGGTTTTAGAGAAAAATGTGTAAGAATAAAAAAGGTTTATTTTACCTTCTAGAGTCTAAAAATCGTATTATTAAATTACTTTCGAAAATAAAATATTTTGTTAAAATAACACATTATTTTCACTTTTATACGTCAAAAATGATCAGTTTTTGCAACTTCTAGCAACAATAGCTTACATTTTTGACTATTGAATGTAAAAAAAAATTACATTTTCTTGAAGGGCAGTCATAAGAGAAGTTTTTTCCGTTCTTGGCTGAACTTTTGCTCATCTCTTACTTCCTCTAATGCCCTACTACAAAAATTCCATAAAATTCATTTTTTTTAAAAAATCATGTTTCATGCAAACTTTTGGGCAGTAGTTCCAAAATATTTGACATAGTTAGTAGTTTGTCCTTTAGGAAATTTACTCAGCTTTCTAATGAGACCAATTTCGCCTTTCTACCTTGAATAGTTAAATCCCTATTAACAATTTTATGATGAGAGGTCAACTATTTTTTTAAAATATTAAATTTGACCTTGTGGGAAAACGGTTGGAGATCGGGGTTTATATTATAGGACATTTTTTGTTCCTTTGAGAAGTACTATCACCCTCCTTTTCTGGTGGACACTTATATGAAACACCCTGTATATATATGAATATTATTGATTATAATATTCATGACTAACAAATGTATTACATAAACGGATTATCAAAGCACAAGCTCATTATATATGATACACCCTTATTATCTCTAGCATCACTGTTCTAGATTATACTACTAAATATGCATAAATGTACGCTCCAATAATCACATTTAATTGTATTATTGAAAGGAGAAAATATATCTCAAGAACTATTTTAATAAAATTAAATTCATTATTATACCGTATTGAAATATTGTTTTAAAATTTAAATTCCTTCTAAGTTTTATTATTAATCAAACAAGTTTAATGATATTGTATTTAAATTATACTAAATCGTTTTAAATAAAGTACAATAATACGGAAATAATCCTTCAAACTTATTAAACTTGTCCTCTGTATACTATTTATTTGTCATTTGATGTTTAAATTGTACGAGCATAGAACCTTTATGCCATTGCTGGCAGAATATTTGTTTGGAAAACATATGGCAAGATTACAATAGTTAAAAAACAAGTTTATGTTACCCTAATTTTAACCATTTAATTAATCATCTGTATAGACAAAGGAAATGTAATTGTTTATATTTAACAATTGTAATTGTTCAATATAAACTTAAAATTTTCCTTAGGAAAATCTCGAAGAATAATTTCCTAATTGTAGTTAAGAAATTTAAATTTAAGAAAATAACTTAAATCGAATTCAATGATCTTAAATTTGAAAGCTCGTTTCTATTTCACGTATAAAATCTGGAAAGAAACACACTAAACCAAATAATTTAGTTTTTCATTAAAAAAATAATTAATGTTAAATGAAATTTTTTAGCTTATTCATCCCTTAACTATTATAGAAAATAATAATACAGTAAAAAATAAATAAAAAAATAATAATACAGTAAAAAAATAAATAAAAAAATAATAATACAGTGAAATGTCACCAATATAAATAAATTTATAACTCTACTATATTATAACTAAATCGATTTAAATTTTAACAACACACAAACATAATTCAACATAATGCAATTAATATTAACATTTAATTTAATTCAATAACAATTAGCTGACATATAAATAGATTTTAAGGGAAAAATAATTGCTATGACTTTTAATAATAAGAAGAAGTTTTACAAGTTTTATTGAAGTTAATTTTAGCGAATTTCCTTTGGAAATTCGCCTAATGGGATCGGCGTCATGGCGGAAGTCGAACCTCGGACCAAAACACAAATCCAAAGGAAATGCGCTAAAACCTTTAAAGATAACTAAGTTTAAAGATAAATAACTAAGCTTTAAACTAGTACGAATAATAGTGCGTCCTTCTAATTTTAGAGGCATAGTTTTGTACAACCAACTGGATAATTATGCGCATTTCCTTTGGAAAATACAGACAAAATGAGTTACGAGCAGTGCTTGACAATTGAGTAACTGCTTAAGTTCTAAAGCATGAACCGGAACCACGCAATGGGCATGGTTCTTGCATAAGCAAGAAATGGGTTGTTTAGCACGAAAACACGCATTCTAAATGAAATTCGCCTGACAGCGGACCACCGCGCCGGAATTATTTATTTAGTAGTTGTAAACTTATATAATGTAAAAAACTATAAAAATTAGCATTCCGACCAGTATTGTTGTTAAGCACGGAAACACGCATCCAAAGGAAATTCGCCCGACATGAAGACCACCGCGCCAGAATTTTCACTTTTCCTCATTTATACCGTAGGTATAGGACAAGTATTGTGTTTGCAAAACAATAGGAAACCGGGATTTCACTTGAATTAATTGTTTCAAGACCTCCTGAATGGCTTTTACTAAGTTTTTGTCACTATGTGAATGTGTGTGTATCTGTTATTATCGTAACTCTCAGCTTAATTATGCTAGAGAGTTGAAACTTAATACAAAAACAGTATTTCTCTGCTTATATATATATATATATATATAATATATATATATTATATATATATATATATATATATATATACTTGGCAAAATGCAACATAATTAAATATTTAGTCCTTATAGATTCACTTTGAGTATTCTTTATAATAATCTACAGGGTTAGATCAAACATAAAAAAGGCTCTTTGATAGTTCAAGATAAAATTTAAATGAAAAGCGAATAACATGATATAACAACATTAAAATATTGTTAAATTTCATATAGAAATATGTTTTTGTCCAAATATAATGAATGGCTTGGTTTGATAAACTCGAAAACATGTCGTAACAAAAGCTTTTGGTGAAAAATAAAGCTGATGGTTGGGCCACTTTGATGGTAGTTTAATTAAATTTAGTTCCCCCAAAGCTCAGAGCATATCTGTTACCCGATATTGAATCTCACAACCAACAATATTTACAATTACTTTATTTAATCTATCTCCCTCTCGTTCTCTCCGTGGAAAAACATGTGGTTCGCTTAATTTTCTTTATTATTAGTCCCAGATAATTAATTTTTAATACAAATGAGGATTTAGAAAAAGTTTCAAAACGTTAATTAACTACGGTGAAAATTAAATGTAATTAATATTATCATCGTTAGAGGAAAATATATTTAAAAAAATGATAAATAGAATAAACAGTAACAACGTAATTTATTAGCTTTAGTCAAACGGGTTACAAATTTTTTATCAAATTTTAAACATTTATTTGAAAAAATTTAAACCCCGAAAATTACTGAATAAGATGCATTCGGTTTCATAGACCTGAAAAAAATTGAGGACGGGCTACCTCGATACTATTTCTTACAACATTGAACTCGAGTCGTTCTTAATAAAAATAAAATGATAATTCGAAAATTAAATGGTGGTAATACTTTGGTCTTGCATCGCTCGATCTCATTGGGTAAGCATATATCTGGGTGCAATAGCATAAGATTAAAAGAGTACTTGCACAATTTTTTTTATTGCGTTATCTTTAAGCAAGTCATATAAAAGAACACCCTGTAAAATATTATAATAAACTTATAATTTTGATGATACAGCCAAAATACTAAAAATATATTTAAATTTGTTCTTTTGGCGGGAAAAATGCCTCCACTGCTTGTGTGACGTCAGACGTAAGAATAACGCCATGTAGTACAATATTCACTAGAGCAACACACATAAGAGTTTATACTATACAGTCAACAAGATGATACTGACAGCTGTAGTCATCACGTTCCTTAGGTGTTGTATTACCAGGAACACGGCTTTGTTTTGTTTCAGTCCTCTTTACATTTTACTGAACTGTAAGCGACTGTTGATTTACGATATTTTTAACTAAAACTCCCATCTGAACGTTAAACGACCTCCGTTCCGTTTTTTCACCCACTCTCTCACCCATTCCTCCCCCTTTAAATGCTTATTTCGACTATTAAAATTAAAATAAATATTTTTTTTACAGCTAATATATTTTAACACGTTTGAAAATTTTTGCCATTTTTAAAATATTGACAGTTAAATCTAAAAACTTTATTTTTTCCACTACTCTTCGACAGTCGACATGTTGTCAGATAGCAAAACACACAATAAATTAGCACTGAAATTTTCATATCTATTTAACATTATAGTTTTTACTTTATTGGTAAGAATATATATTTTTTGCTGTGACTCTTAAAATAAATAAAGAGTATGTTTACATCTATCAAAATCATGACGTTTAACAGCATAAAATTTAAAGTATTAAATAATTTATTACATTGATAAAATGTAGAGTTGGGCTGGCAAGTATGGTCACAGGTTTCCAATGCATTTGTGAAAATTAAAAGTATTATTATTATTTGATTGAATGCCAATTAAAAGTACTATTTTTCTAAGCTTTATTTAACCTAAGACTATAACACACTAGCTTTTTGGTTACTTAATGATTCTTAATCTTTCCTTAAGAATTAGATAATTATGACAATCTGAGGACGAGCATAGCGAGCCCGCAGCTATAACTCCCTAGTTTCTGTATTACAGTTATTAAAGGTACATAAATCAAAAACCTTAAAGTATTGCTGATAAAATAATTAAAATTCCTATACTTGGGATCATAAGATATAGAGCACTATCATCTATATTACACAGGGGAGTAAGGAAATAGAGCTCGGCCAATATGCAAGGTGATCTTTACTGGAAAATCAATATTTAACCCTGTCCTTTACATATCCTGCTCACAAACAAATAAGTTCATTTAGTACATTTGGCGTCGATATAGATATCTCTAAACATATTTCTACGTAAAATTTCATAAATGAGTACTTCTTAATGTCAATGATAAAGAAAAATTAGAATAAGGCAGCACAATAAAAAAAATAAAGAACTTGTTTGTTTAAACTCGAGATAAAATAAATCGTATTAATTTTCTCCAACAGTCGATTAATTCCAGTTGATTCTATTCAATTCATCATTTGAAACGAATGTATAGAGAAAACCATGGGGTTTATTACAGTTGTAGAGAAATATTTCCGAACAATCTGTCACTAGATTTGTTACCCGACGTATCTATGAGATATTGTTTTCAATAAGATGCACGTTATGTCTACCAGGTTATTGCTGTATTCCGACACGGACTCTCTAATGGACAGACATAAATCCTGCCGCACCATTGACTCTAACCAAGGAAATATTCAGCTACTACATATACAGTAATAATACGTCTGTCTGTACATCCATTTTTATTGTCTTGTTTTCTTCTATTTTTTATCTTTGTGTTTTTCTTTCTTGAATAAAGTATTCTGAAAATACGAGCTATCAATCTACTAGCGCTTTGTAATAAACAAAGTAACGAGGGCTATAAGTGAATTTACTAACTGACATACATCCCTATACAGACAGATATACGGCATAGAAGAACGTATCACACTCGAAAATTCCTCTTGCATATGGTGTGTTTTAAAAGACCATTAAAACACATTAGACATTTAATTTAATCCACACCTTTCACAGGTTTTCACATTATTTTTTAGGCACACAATACATATCCTATGTATATATATAATATACCTATAGTAGTACTCGACAATAGGTTAAACAAGCTTAATTTGGAACTAATATTAGGAATCTTAGACTTCAAACATTATATAAAAGCGGGAAATCAAGGAATATTAAAAATTATTTTAATAAAGCTTAGTAGAGAAGAAACATAACAGAGCAACCAAAAACACCAAAATCTCTCAACAAAACGTTTATTAAGGCAAAAAGAGCTGACTTTAAATCTCAAGATTATTATAGATCAGTTATTAATTTTATAGCACATTTTTAACTCCTGTAAGATCCGTTTTAGCCGATTAGGCCTAACTACTATAAGTTCCAGTAAAACATTATGGTATAGAAGCTATGATCAGACTGACCAGCTAGCCAGGCAGAGTCCAGTTCCATTCCTTTCACTTATGAGCCAGTAGTGGTATCGCTCATTTTATTGCAAAAACAGCTCTAAACGACTCTCAAAAACTCTTTGCTTAGAAACTTTTAGATCCATTCTAAAGGGATAAAACCGTCCAAGCTGCTTATAAAAAAATCTAGAAAGCTCACTAGGTCACATTTAGTCTAGAAAAGAAGTATCACTCACTTAAATAACCGGTCTCCATCTTACAGGTCAAAATCGGTATCTACGTGGAATCTAAGAGTGCTAAAACGTAAACATTTAATAAAATCGATGGTTACATTTTTTTCAATAAAAATTTTTATTTATTCGATTTTAAGAAACCAAGAAAGCAAACAGGTTACTAAATACGGATAAGTTAAAACTAGATCTAACTTATATAAACTCATTATAGGATGTTGTGGGATTACGTGGATTAATATTACACACAGTTATTAACAGGTAAAAGGGTAACAATATTTAACAGATCGGGAGATTCAGTAATGTCATCTGATTTTGATAACAAATTCTATTTGATGAAGATTTTAACGTATTGTCGATCAAATTTTCAAACATGTTTACTTTGACATTTGATTGAAAGACTAGTTGCTGTCGGTACAACATGCTATTAGACGGTATAGCTTAAATTATTTAATTGATTCTGTAACTTACAGAAGATATAATTCTCTAAAGTGACGTATCTACACCAACATGTTTATTTGTTAAGTAATTCACTAAGTACACAGAGTAAATAGATAATCGGAGCAATATATTTCTGTAAGGTCCTTGATTCACAGTAAGATTAATGTTAGCTTTGGTTTAGACTATCCATTACATGATATGATCTACGCATAGTCAATGTTATAAATTTGTTCATAGCCTGACCACTATAATATGCATATGTTACGCAAATATTTCAATAGTATGTTCGTTAGTTGTCAACCTGATGGAATGGTACAACGATGTCATCATAATGCATCCTTTTTGTCTATGACCACAGGAAAAGTTTAAAAGCAAAATAAAATTAGCACCTAATTACTTTCCTCCATTTATACAGTAGGTAATTAGGAAAAGTATTGTGTTTGCATTAAAAATTCCAAACCGCTATTTCACCCGAATTATCCGTTTCAGATGTTTTTAAGATCTCCTGAAAGGTAGGTCTTCAAAACCTACTTTGAATGAGCCTGAATGAGTGTGTGTGTGTGTGTCTGTATGCTAGAGAGTAAAATTATTCCTAAAGAAAGTTCGCTAAAACAGTACAAAAATCAATCAAGGTCTAGTTGAGTTATTCGGAAAATAATGTTTTAAAACGTCATTGACTGTTAGCAATGACTCAGCAAATGTTTTATAAATTCATAAAAAAAGCACAAATGATGCGATCAATATGAAATTTGACAAGTAACACTATATAGGGCCAACTACTGAGCAAAGTTTACAAGTTCCATCTTAACTATCGGCAGTCATTAGTTTAATTTTTATCAAATGACATGTACGTTTTATTTAAATCGTTAAAAATCATAAAAATAACCAAGAGAGTTAAGGTTTGGCAGGAGAGTATTTCTTTATATAATACACGAGCATACGAAGTTTAATTTTAACATGGATAGCATATCAACGGTTTTTGACGGAGCACTTCTGTAAAAGAGCTTCGTCAAGGAAATCCGAGCTAAAATTAAAACACTTGTTTCTACTGTCTCAGGACGAGCGAAAAGAGTCCGAAGCCGCGCTGCTATACAATTTAGTTTTCCCATATTCCGAGGATGAACGAAGCGTGTCCGAAGTTGTGAATATGAGCATACTAAATCTGATATGTTGAGGAAAAGTTGCAAGGTCTTTATTAGGTTTATATAAACTACGATTTAAGCACTAGAAATAAGCAAAATAGACTTGTGAGAACTTACAGATGTAGAACATCCCTCATGCAACGTCACGCTGCAGCAAGAGGTCCTATTATTTTTAATCAATTATCTAACCATATTAAATCTAATCTTACTTTAAAGAGTACAAAAAGATGTTATACTGTGGCTAAATCCGCACCTACTAAAACTTAAAACTTATATTTATACTTAACTAACCTAAATCCATCTACTTTTAAAATACTTAGTTTTTATTTTTTGTATAATATGTATTATTTTTTCTATTTAAAAAATGAAAATGAAAAAAAAAATATGTTTTGTTTTTAATTAACCAAAATGCATGGAATTTTCACCTTTGAAATGTAATTAAATTTATAAATTAACAAAATATTTGTAAATAAATTATTATGAATGATTAACATTATAAATAACAAATACTATCTATAAGTTATAAGGAAAACAAATAATGATGAAATATATAGGCCGCGCACAAGCTATAGCTTATGCGGCTATTAAATAATTTATTATTTTCATAGTTCATTTGCATATCCATTGTCAAATAGACTTATTATTATTATCATATTACTTATAAATGTTTTATGCTGATATTTATATTATACTGTATGTATGCTTTTAAAATAATAAATAAATCTTAATCTCTTAAATCTAAATCTATTTTCTTTCTTCAAGTAGTTTTAATTATTTACGGATTAATAAAATCTCCGAGTTTCGTTTTATATCTCTCTCTTCTATCTCGATCACATACATCGTATTTAATTAGGTCTTTAGGTCACTTGGAACTGTTTCCAATAACTTAAAACACTGTGATAATCCTATTTTTTCATTCAACGTAAATGCTACAAACTCTATATGAAACCCCTTCTATTATAGCACCTCTATGCTTTTGTATGTAACTTCCATTTCCCTCAATGTTTTAATTTAATTTGTGAAAACCCGTAAAAGCTTTCAGTCTCGTATTTTCAAAAAGCTTTGCACGCCTCGATAATATATTTTGCTTTGAAATTTGTCAAAACATATATATCTAATTTAAGTAGTTACTTGCATTATTAAAACTGTTATATATTACGAAGGCTTCAATGAATTTTGCATGATATTAACATTTGTTTTGTTTCATTTGGTATTGAACAAAAAGTTTAGTTAAAACAGCATTATAATAGCAGAAAAACAAAGACATTCCTTAATTGGTTTTTAATAAATTATAAACAATTATTTATACATGATTTTAGAACAATTACAATATTTTTGCTTTAATAATTTACAAAGGACAACCAGGAACAGAAAAACTAAAGGTAACTTTTATAAATGAAATAAAATTTAAATATAATAAAGGTCCTGTGCATAATGTGATCAAAGTTTATACCAATGAATGCGATAAAAATCAAATCTAAGTCTCAAATTATATCCAAATGCAGGAATCATACTCCTAAATTAGGAAAAGAGGTGAAAATAAAGTGTAAAGATTCTCCACATCTATCTTCAAGTAATTATTAAGAACGATTTAAAGAATTATTTTTATAGATAGTATATCTAATAAATTTAATAAGCTGTAACAGTTATTTTGGCTTATAACCCTCCTTTGATTAAATTCTATTTCTCAGAATTTAAGGAGGGTGTTTTTTTATATTTTAAGAGAAGTTTTATGGTTTCGTTAGTTTTAAGCGGTAGCGTAGGGATTTTGGTATGTCCGTTGTGTGTAAATAGTCGAGTGTCTGACTGTTGCGGTTAAGTGCATTTGGCCTAATGTTGGTACAAGTTTTCTTTCTGTAAGAGAGGAAGGTTACTGTGTGAGACGTTAGCGTGTTCTGGACCATGTCAACAAGTACCACAGGATGTAAGGTGTACGCACGTTGTTTACATGAATGAGGTGGCGCTGTAATTTAGATTACTTAAAATACCAGGTAACAACCCCAGACATTAAAGACCCCATAGACATCAACTAACTGAGCAGGGCATACTTATCTTTCTGATAGAAACCTATTTAATTGGTTACAAAGCAATAGTCATAAAAATTCAGTAACACAGAAGATTCCCTCCCTCCTAACCATGGTTGGTCTCATCTGATCAACGTGCTTCTTGCAAAGATCTCCATTGTCCGTCTAATTACTGTACATTACAGTTCCTATTCTTCCTATCACTTCTACGTACGACTATTTATTTATTTTTCCATATTCTCTGATCTACACACTTTTTCCTTCTATAAATTTACCTCTCGGCTCTTCAGGTTTTTCCTTTCTGTCAAATATAACAAAAAAACCCTCTGTCCATTTTATTTTTGGTTACACTATAATGGAAAAATACTTGCAATCTTCTCGTCCTACAAAATTTACATGAATTATTTGCCACCATGATTTATTATCTCCCCCGAAAAGGATTGTTTTTCGCAGACTTGATTAAGTGTAATATCTATAAACTTTCCAGTGCTACAAAAAACAAACTACTAGGATTGTTTTTCTTTTTACAGCATTGTCTACAAGCTTTTGCCAGTTTCTCGATATATCTATCTATTCCTTCCTTATAGCAAACTCTTCTGGCTAACTGTTCCATTTTTACCACACTACACACTAATTTGCCTTAAATGAAGTTCTATTATTCCAAGGTCTGAAGGGACTCAGATACCACCACTCTACTTCCTTTCATAAGTTATCCATCTTATCCATGATTTAGCCGTCAGTCTTGGGTAATATATCGCTTCCTGATTAATCTAATCATATACTTTTTGGATCTTTGACTTCAAACCAATAAGGACGTAAAATTGCCAAAAAACGAAAATATAGACAGGAAACGCATACTTCACTCCTGCGCTTTTATGTAATATTAATGACATGTAGTAAGGAAAAGACAAAAGTGGATTCGCAGAGCTGACATTTAAATGACACAATCAAACTAAATATGTAAATTACAATTTCTAAATTTGATTCGAAGCTTTAATGAGAATGGAAGGAAACGAAAAGATCATGAGAGAGATAGCGAAGCG
Source organism: Microvelia longipes (assembly GCA_018340805.1). Classification (NCBI taxonomy): domain Eukaryota; kingdom Metazoa; phylum Arthropoda; class Insecta; order Hemiptera; family Veliidae; genus Microvelia; species Microvelia longipes. The sequence continues at coordinate 61,811,684 of JACMZG010001863.1, read as the reverse complement.
AGACCGACTCTTTACCGCCTCCAAGCCCTGTTTCGTCGAGAAATGTGTCACAAAGGAAATCCTCCCAGGAAAATTCTATTCAAGGTTGGTCATTGAGCGCAAAATGGTCCATTGCGAATTAGGAGGATGGTCGATTTCGTAATAAAAGAGTCACGTTCATTAGCTCTACACCCCATGTTTATTCCTATGAAGAAAACCCTCCAAGTTTTAAAAAAATTAAAACAGCTCAAAGGGTAACAATTCAACTATGATATTCCTTAATCAACATATTATTAATTTTCGAGTTCCTTAATTTTTCTTTAAAAAATTGTTAAATGTAATAATGTATGTTTTGTTACAGATTTGTAACAAAAACATACACAAAATTGTATGTTTGTTTGTAGCTAAGCCATTTGTGACGCATAAGTGCCTCACTCTTAAAACCCACTAATTTTCACCTATCCCGTATGTTTGTCATCCCTATGTACATATTTCGTTACTTTTGTTTATACTTCTTGTTATATTTAAGTGAGAGCCGCCTCCGTGGTTCCTACAGCGCCAGTATTTATACAACCTTTGATACCACTGAGGTCTGGGGTTCGCATCCCAGGTTACGCTCTTAGTTTATAAAATATAAGGTACTTCAAATTCGGTGACCCCTTAGTTTTTAGTGTTACTTAACCTAATTGATTTATCAATTGTGTCATAATTGTTTTGTGATTTATAAATATTAAATAAAGGGTCATCTAATCCAAAGAAGTTACTAAGATTGTTGTTTATAAACTTTTAACACATGAAGCATAACGGTTTCGCAAGCTCTGAGGTCATTCCAGCAGGGATTCCCTGATGTTTAGAGCCAGCAAGGATCTAAACAGGCATTATTATTATTTACATCCTTATTATTATTATTATTTCAGTTAAGTAGACGATTTGGAACCTGTTACAGGTAATTTAAAAAGGTTTTATATCAATTAACGATATCAACCGGAAAACGGTAAAGAAATATTACCAAATTTAACTAAGACTTCACAAGGTCAAAATGGTTGTCAACTAAGGAATATCATAATTCGTAAATAATAAGTAATTAATCTTTGTCAAAATATATCCTATTGGCAAAGGAACATTTTTATTCTTATATGTTGTATCATTTCATACTACGGAATTTCGCAAAACGTAAATAGTTGACACACATTTATCTCTGGCACAATTATATTTTGCCATATGTCTATACTTAAGATTCGCATTTGTCAAAATTTATCCAAACAAACAGCATAGGCTTCTGCAGTAATAGTCATGACGATCTAAACAAAATTTATCTTCTCGACTGTAAAATATCATACATATGTTTTGTAGTGAACTAATGAAGTCCGTGGTTACCTCTGAAACTTTTCCTAATACTTTACTTCGCTTAACCGAAAAGTGAACTCATCACTTAAAAGAGTTTGACAACTGAATTGACAACAGTATTTTGTTCTAAGATGAGAAAACTGTTTCAGTATGTTATGTATCTTTAACGCTTTATGCGGAGACATTCACTAGCTTTAATATCAATATAAATATTTTAATTTTTCTACAACTAATATCTTTTTGGAATCGCAGGCACGAAGCAGTCGATACGTCCAAGTTAAATAAGGATCACTTCAAAGAAGAAAAGGTTGCAAAAGTGACGTCAAATCAAGAATATGGTTGGTATCCACCCCTGGTACCCAGCGATCCTGAAGATAGGCGCTTCTGCCGACGACGCCAGGGACACCCTGATATCAAACTAGCCGACCAACTTCTTACCTTTAAGAAAAAGTATAAATTTACTTTGTGAAACTAAAATAATTTATAGTAAAATTGCATTGAAGTAATTGGAAGTATTTAATGGGTTAAATAAATGAAGTATTCTGAACACATTACTTAAGTTTGAGCAATACTTATGCCGCACATTTAAACCCATGTTTCAACGCATACTCTGTGGAATTAACAAATGCCCCTTCTTTAGATTAAGATACTATAAAATTAAGTTTGTATGGAAATACGTTTTTCATTATGAGAACAACAATAAGACTTCCTAAAACAAACGTACAATTCGTACTCTCTTGCAATTCGTACATTAAAAGGAGCTCGAGCATCATTTCAGACATCCTTAAGGGGACCCTAATAAAAGCCTTACATCTCCTTAAGGAAGTTTTAAAGCATTCTTTAAGGCATTAAGGAAGCCTTAAGGCTCTCTAAAGAAGCTCTGGAAGCTACAAGACCTCTATAAGGGAGATTTAAGGCCTCCTTAAGGAAACGTAAACGTAAACTTCCTACGGAAGTTTAGTTTCTAAGAAGTTTTATTCTTTAAAGAAGCCTTATGGCCTTCTTTAAAAATAGGATAGGTTTAGATAAGGAAAATCTCCTTTTCATACGGAGTTTCGATTTTACAGAACAGCTGATTATAGATAATCTACAAAAGTGAACATATTAAAGAGTATTTAAAGCTCTCGCAAAGCTTTGCAGTAAATACAGACAACGCGATGAAAAGAAATCTATTTCACAGCCATGAAACATAAATGCAATTACCAAGCTCTCGATTTCAGCTCAAATCACGACTTTTGTTACTAGTAATGTAATTTAATTCATTTTGACACAGAGAATTATTGAGCGCGTCCCTAGAGTTGACACAAGGATAGGAATTAATTCATCAATGCACCCCTTCATGTTTAAAGATAGAATAAACAAGGGAATTTAGAGTCAAGGCAGCGAAAGTCAACATTACACAACTCTATTGACAATGTTGCCTTTTACATTTGTTATCCTTAATCTTCATTATCAACCTTTACCTCTCTCCGTACCAAGGTATATGAACTATGTCAAGGATGCCTCAGTTTAATATTTTTTTAAGAAATAATATACTTGTAAGAAGTGACGTCATATGCTAGTAAAGCACAAAGGCTCTTAGTTAATATTTAGTATGATTAACTCCCTTCGCTACAGAGATAGGTAATAAACATCTTAAGTTCGTTTCAACGATCAACAGTTTTTTCTTACAGCGCACCTGCGAGGGCCGTAATAAACTATTTTAGGTGGGCCAAGATAATCTCCTTTAAGTATTACAGACCTACATTAATGATCATAAAGTACTTTTCCTGGCACATCCCAATTTAGTCCCGTCAACGCACCGATTAGGTCTGAAAAACTCCCTTTAGCCTCCTCTTAGTCCCAAAAAAATTTATAAAAATATAAACCTCATATATATATAAATATAACCTCATTATATAAACCTCAACAAAAAATACTCTTGATCAGTAAGTCCCCTTAAAAATCCTCTTAAAAATTAACTTAATAATTTAAGTTATTAAGTTAATTTTTATTAAGTTAGTTATTTAACTCTTAAAAAATCCTCCGTTCCGTAACCCCAACCTCATTAACTCATTTTTTTTAGAAAATTTACTAATAAACGAAAATATCTTTAATATTAACATTGCAAATAAAAAATAAATACATAGTCAAAAGAAGCCTAAAGCCCAGGCGAAATTGACCATCGTTTAAAAAATATAAAAATATTGAAACTAGCGGGTAAATTTTTACATGAGAAAATTTACATATAAAATAACGTGTATTACCAAAAGGGTATTAGCTGACTGTTTTCGACCAAAGTGGTGCTCAGTGTAAAGGTACTTCTTATGGCGTTAAAAAAATCTGCTTCAATGTTACCATGAGAAAAATTCTATATTTTGGCTCTAGAACCATTTGCCAATTAATCTTTAGATGGTATCAAACGAGATGTCAGGGCTTTTTGGTTTGACAAAATGTGACAATACTAATTACAGTAACCTATTAGCAGTAGGTAAGGAAAATAAAAAGGCATTTTATGATCAAGAGAATTAAGCAAAAATACAGTCGTTACAATTTTGTTTTAGAGAACTAAACAATCACTAATACATAATTAATATCTTTCCAATTTCAGTCGTGTACTAGGTAAGTATTATACATTTTATTAGCACATAGCAACATTTCCATTTTTAAAGGAAGTTCGCCAAAAAAATATGCTATGTGCTAATGAAATTTAATATACAAATTATAAAGATATAAAAAGAGTAAAAATATTGGAAAGATATTAATAATAAATTAGTGATTTTTACTTCTTTAGACCCGTGCTGCAATTAGTAGTTCAATTCCCTACATACTTGGCATTTATTACGTGTAATGTACTGCAATTCCCTACCTACTTGTCATTTATTACGTGTAATGTACTGCAATTCCCTACCTACTCTACTGGCTAATGCAATTCCCTATCTACTTGACATTTATTACGTGTAATGTACTGCAATTCCCTACCTACTTGGCATTAACGTGTAATGTACTGCAATTACCTACCATTTTACATGTTGCATTCCTACTACTTGGCTTATTACGTAATGTACTGCAATTCCCTACCTACTTGCATTTATTACGTGTAATGTACGGCAATTCCCTACCTACTTGGTATTTATTACGTGTATGTACTGCAATTCCCTACCTACTTGGCATTTATTACGTGTAATGTACTGCAATTCCCTACCTACTTGGCATTTATTACGTGTAATGTACTGCAATTCCCTACCTACTTGGCATTTACGTGTATGTACTGCAATGTACTTGCTATTGTACTGCAATTCCCTACCTATGGCATTTATTACGTGTAATGTACTGCAATTCCCTACCTACTTGGCATTTATTACGTGTAATGTACTGCAATTCCCTACCTACTTGGCATTTATTACGTGTAATGTACTGCCCATGTTGCAGTTTTCTCTATATTGTTAATCTTAACTTACTAGTAACGATATAAACAAGATACATGTTTGGTACTTACAGAGCCTTATAAAAGAATATACTTCAAGATTAACCATACCTGCAACAATAAAAAACAAAATTAAGTATTTTTTGAGCGACATTTTTTTTTACTTCTACATGTATAAATTAGAAAAAGTAAGAATAACATACAGTCCAAGAGCCAGGCCTATGTGACTTATTTTGTACTACTTCAAACCAAATTGTTATGAAAGTATAAGTTATGAAGGAAAAGCATAGTCTGCCTGTCCAGAGTTGAATCCTTCATATGAATGCCCTCGCTCAAAATATTAGAAAACCCCACAAATTACCGTTTCTTGCAATTAGTGGTTCTCTGTATGCAGAACATAAAAAGAAAATAATCTTTAAAAAATGTTCTCTTCATGTTTTGCACACGACCCACAGGGAACCATTTATTACAAGAAAACTGAAATTCATGCGATTTTATAAAATTTGTAGCATGCGCAATCATATGAAGGGCTTTGCTCTGGATAGGCAGACTATGGTTAATTCATAATTTAAGATATATTTTCAGAAAAAGTAGGTTTAAAGTAGTACAAAATGAGTCACATTTTTCAAGTCCCTAAATGCTACGCGGGGGTTTCGGCCCTTACAAAAAAAGTATATACATATATATATATATATATATATATATATATATATATATATATATATATATATATATATATATATAATATATTATATATATATATATATATATATATATAAGCACTTTATTTACAAAAATAAATATGTGAAGCTGGCCTTATACAAAGGGTTGCTACATACACAGCGTACTTATCAATCTAAAGACAAATATAAAAGTTTAGAAAAGAAATATTTTGATAAAGGTAGATTTAAGTCATAGTATATACAGTTTACTAATTAAAAAGAAACAATTATTTAATTTACACGCAAGTTTCTCACATATTCAACACATTTTCATCGTTTAGGCAGGTTTGCCGCCTCCTCTTTTCATAATATTTTACTCAACTCAGGAGGCAACCCACTCCTATTGTTAACTTCCGTTATACGAAAAACCTCATAAGCGTAATTCAACGATGAAAATTCGCAAGAATACAAAACCATTAAAATAAAACTTTAAAAAGGATACAGAACAAGCCAGCAAAACATATTTCAAGCAATAGAAAAATGAAACAAGGCAGTTTATATTAAATTTGCAGTCTAAAGAAATTTATTTGGACCAAAAAACAGAAGAATTGATGTTACAGCTCGTCTTAACTCGAGTTAAATGATGTATATCTCTGAAAATATTTTTTCTTTGTTAGAGGAAGTAAATTATAACGAAGACAGAAAATGATAATTAATGTTGGTTTTTAATGCCCTGGGGAAAAATATTTTTCCTTACTTGTTACTCTTCTTACAGAAAAAGTTTTTATTTCCAAATTGTATTATAATTAACTTTGAAAGATGTTTTCAAAATTGAAATATATTGCTATTTCCTTCAGGGGTCACGTTTTTATAATCCGAGTTAAGTCTCTTTTGATGTCAAAGCTTGGATAGCCGTTTAGGCTCTTAAGCCGTAAATCTGATGGGGCCCTTAAAGGGACCTGTAACCCCTATAGTAGCTTAACTTCTATAATAATATAGTAATAATAATAATGCCCGTTTGGAACCGCCTCTGTGGCCGAGGTCGTTAAGGCGTTAGTCTTTACACTGACCTTTGACACCCACGGAGGTCTGGGGTTCGCATCCCAGGTTACACTCTTAGTTTTTATAGAAGATTATTGTTTAGATAAATCATCGCCAGCTTTAGAATACACTTGGAGCGTAACGGTTGCTACTACCACCCGAGGTGGTTCCCGCAGGGGTTATCCCTGATGAGCAGCGAGGCTCTAAACAGGCATTATTATTATTATTATTATAATGCCCGTTTAAGGGCCTTTCGGCCCTTCAGGGTTTTCGCCCCGCGGGAACCACCTCGGGTGGGTCACATCTACTATGCTCAAAGTAAAGGTTAAGTTGACAAAATCTTTTTAGATCAAATTCTATTAATAAAAACTGGGAGCATAGCCCGGGCTGTGAACCCCGGACCTCCGGTGCCGAAGTCCAGTACTATACGATCGCGGCTACGAAGGCAGATTTAACATCTATACTACTATTTAATAATACATATTACAAGAACTGCGATAGCCACAGATCACTTCACACTAGCACATAATCAGAAGATAATTATGATTATCTTATCATGACATAAGATAATTATTTTGAACGAAAAATATATATTTTTTTGAAATTTACGTTAATTGACAAATGGCCCAGGAGCCGGGCCTGAAAAGCGCTTGAAGTAGTATAAGTCGGAGATTTTTAAACATATTGAAACAAAAATTACCAAACTAAAGGTGGTAAACTGGGCTACCAAACTCTTCCTTAGCATTTTTTGTCCATTTTATTCCAGATTGAACAAAACTGCTTTAAAGATACGTGGAAGCGAAACGTCTGATTATTCATCTAAATTGACGCGGTCACCCCCGGAAGACCTAAATTTTTATAATCGAAAAGGTTTCACAGTAATTAACCAATGGGGTCCACTGGATACCGTATTAAGTATTTCACTCTACAAATTATGCAATGTATTTCGCATATAATCTACTTTTTTTGAACATTTTCAATTTAAAAAGAATACAGGTTTAGATACACGATATGGGAGCAATATAATAAAGTTTTATACTATAATATAGTATAATGGTATGGTGAAGAGGTTGTGGTCAGTATCTGGTATGATAGTCGTACATCATGTCATGATTTGCATCTATATCTTACCACAAGGGCTAAGTTGAAGCGAATTTCCTATAAAGAAATTCGGGAATGAAGAGAATAAATACCAATTTTTGGACCATAAGGTTAAAACACAAACTGCTAGGGAGAAATACAAAGTAACTAAGGACTGAAGACAAAATACTAAGTACCAGCTAGGAATGGAAGGATAGGTGAATAATAATTAACTTCTTTATCGGTGTACCAATCTGCCTCCGTGGCCGTGATCGTAAAGGCGTTCGATTTCGGCACCGGAGGTCCGGGGTTCGCAACCCGGGCTATGCTCTAAGATTTTATGAATAGTATTTGTATTAAAAAGATTTCGCCAACTTTAATTAATTCTTGGAGTGTAGTAGATGCTACCCACCTGAGGTGGTTCCCGAAGGGTGAATACCCTGATGGGCCGAAAGGTCCTAAATCGGGCATTTTATTTATTTATCGGAGTACCAAATAGAAACTTTTTTTAAACAAAGAGAAAAAAAACTAAAAAAAAACGCACCAAAATTGTTATTTTTCCTTTATTTGGCGTATTAGTGTTAGTTTTGCGCTTTCTGCTGTTAGTACCTAAATTGAAATCCAACAAATACATATCAAACAAGGCGTATCAAAATGAAGTCCATTATGACTTTTTAAATATTAAATAAACTTTGCAGAACATAGTATTTTCTGCAAACTGCAATTTTTTTTATCAATAAAGCCTTATCAACGTTCAACACAGTTTTGAATATTTATAATTTTTATGAAATTTTAAATTTACGACAAAGAGGTTTAATGTCACATACGGCAGTTATTATTTTTATTTTAGTTTCTCATAACATTTTTTTTTACCAAATACAGAATAGTTCATAATATGACTAATTTTAGAATTGTCATTAATGAAGAGAAAATTCAGAAAAATTATTCATACCAACAATATTAGGCATGAAAGTTTAAAGTCTAGCAAGTTTGTCAAAGAATTTATCATATGTTGGCAACATTTTCTTAGTTCTTATATTATTTGTAAATACTAAAAGCTTGGCCATGGCCAAGTTACTAATCTGCCGTGGCCGTGACCGTTAAGGCACTCGATTTTGGCACCCGAGGTCCGGGGTTCGCAGCCCGGGCTAGGCTCTAAAATAGTATTTAGGCTTATATGAATAGTATTTGTAATAAAAATATTTCGCCAACTTTAATTAATTCTTAGAGGATAGTAGAAGCGACCCGCCTGAAGTGGTTCCCGCAGGGTGAATCCCTAATGAACCGAAATTTTATTTTTCATTTATAAGAGCTTGGTTCGAATTGCGAACACTGGATATCTATCGCCGCAACAAACATGGTAACAAAAGCCATGTTTGTGTAAGAAAAATAAAAAAAAATTCAACGGAAATTCGTCAGTCATGAAATCCACTTTAGATCAAACCCCAAGAGGCCTAGAGGTTCTATACCTTTATTATAATGTATATTGAATGTTTATTTATTATATCAGCGGCTAGGGTGTGTATATTTATATAAGGAGGTTATATAGCGGGGCGTGGTAAGATGAGTTTCCAAACCCTTTTTCCTCGCTTTAATCTTTACTCCTTTACCAGTAATTGCCTGGCACGATTTACCGCAGACCCAACTCCCCATATAACTTTTTATTTCCCTCCGAAGCGGCAGTAAATTATATTTTTTGGGTGTGAATAATTTATTGAGTAATCTTGTTTGAATTATGGTTTCTTGGGTTGGAGTTTTTTTTGTTAAAATGATCTCTTGAGTGAGAAATGCTTTTCTCAATGCAATTACCCAAGACTTTGTCTTTATACCTCTACCTTACTGTTCTTCCAGTCAAAAGAAAATATAACTTCGTACTCTTTAAAAACTCCATACTTAACATTTATAAGCTGTATTTTTTAATTTTTAACATTCTTTCAGTGATCTGTCTCTATCTATCAGTCCTGAGCAACAAATTATAAAAATATAAAAGACAGTACATTGAAAAAATTGCTTCCAATAAAAAAATTTCGAACATCTCCCCATAGGAATATTTTTAAGGAAACTTAAAAACTGCAGCTCCGTTCACAGTTCGAGATGTATAAACCTCAACTTAGTCGAAGTTGCCCAAAAAGCAATTCTCAAAATAGCTCTTAAAAAACCAAAGGTATTGTTAAGAAAGCCAGTTCTAATAAAATACTATCAACTTGACAACAAATTATATTAAACATACTTATGACAAGATCTCAACTGACTAACTTTGTACAAACACACTATGTAAAACTGAAAGAAAACAGAGACATGCATCATTCTTGGACCATTATACTATAATCAACTACAATCAAAATACAACAAAGTCAAACCATAGACATATTTAAGAAACTTGTTAATCAATACCTTCTTGACCAATATTTTAATGAAGTATCTAAAGCATCGCATATTAAGAAAAATTGAGATACTAACAATGAAAGATGTGTTCATTAATTATAAAATGTAAACTAACATAATTTAATAATTTATACATGAAAATGTTAAACTAATGTGCACTATATCTTGAGACAGGACCCTCGCTCTAGGAGTTTTAACTCCTACTGAGGGCCCTCGCAAATTATTAATTAAACACAAATATATTTGTACAATATTTTTTTAAATAATCAAATATGGTCAAATAAAAATTTATGTAATTTGTATTTGTATTTTATTTTGGTGGAAATAAACAATTTTATTATTATTATTATTATTATATGGAATAGACATGATAAGTACAAAAAAGTAGCCGCTAGAGGACCTACAACGACTTACTTTTTAAAACTTTCAATTAGTACAATATAATATACAAAATAAGTATAATTATAAATGACATAGCAAATTAATTTTTATAACTTGCTTAATTAAAATAAATTATAAATGAACCTCCTAACAAAAGAAAGTGTTCAAGGAAATATTCTCAAAAAAATATAGACATACTTGTGGCATTGAAACGAAACTTCGTGTGCTTATTTATTTGATAAAGGTATATACTTGTCTGCCTCCGTGGCCGTGATCGTAAAGGCGTTCGATTTCGGCACCGGAGGTCCGGGGCTCGCAGCCCGGGCTACGCTCTAAGATTTTATGAATAGAATTTGTATTAAAATGATTTCGCCAACTTTAATTAATTCTTAGAGTGTAGTAGATGCAACCCACCTGAGGTGGTTCCCGCAGGGTGAATACCCTGATGGGCCGAAAGGCCCTAAAACGGGCATCTCATTTCATATACTTGTAAAGGTATTTTACACAATTATTTAAAAAACGTACACGAGTCATTCGATAAAAACTGAACTAATGCTAATAATGAGATGAAACTTTGCACATACATTAGTTTTATACATAGCCACATACATGCTAAATCTCAGATCACATAATTTTTTCACATTTCATGATTTTTCGAAATTATTTATTTCGGGTTAATGACGTCATAAAAATTATTTTCCGAACAGCACAACTACAGCGGTAGACTGATTTTTGTACGAAGTTACAATTTTCTAGCATAAATACACTGGGAGCTACGATGATAACACACACATACAGACAAAAAACGTTGAGAAAACCACATTTAGGAGGCCTTACAAACACCTGAAACGGAAAATTCTGGTTTCATCCCGGTTTCAGATTTTTTTGCGAACACAATATGAGGAAAAGTAAAGAATTATTAAAAATATTTGTTTGTAACTTTATTTTTATTAACATACTAATCAAGCTAAAATTTAACCCAAACCTAAAATTTTAAGTATACAATCAGTTTGACCTAGTGGTAGTGCTAGTGCACTACCTTCAAACCGAGGTCCGGTAGCACAGAGATAGAGTGCTTGCTTTACGACCAGGAAGTCGAGGATTAAAATCTAGCCTTAGGAGGACTTAATATTATATAAAGTTATCTCTTGTACCGTTCTCCAGGGAGATTTTGAAATCAAGCCCAGTCGTGGTTTCCTCAGGTTGTAACACAAACATAGGGATGGATTTCATCCGAAACAAGTCTGGATCCACGTTTCTGTTGTTTTCAGCACAAAAACTAGGTTCAGCAGGCCAGCGGAGGGAGGGAAAGATTCTGAACCTTTGGACCAAGCACTGTGAAAGTGGAGACCAGGATTTAGCAGTGTCTGCTGTCCAAAGATTACTATATATATGTTATATATCTAGTACTGTTATTTAATATCTAAAAGTAAGAAGTTCCAATACATTTTTATTCACGTATTTATTTAGAACTGGACTGAGTGACATATAACAAAACAAACAAACATTGAAATAGTAACAATGAAAACCATGTAATATAAATTAAATATGTATTACCGTAGGTGATTGGGAATGCTGTGTTCGGTTCTGAAAGACGACTCTTAGTGATCTTAGGTTTTCAGGGCAGGGCCATAGATAAACAATATTAACATAGATGGTTTACTCCCGAGTGTAGTAGGAACACTCAATTGACAAGTTTTTGTTTATGATTTAAGTTGGGGGCCTCATCACTAGAGTCTTGAATAGCGCTAGTAGTAAATATATATTTGCTCTATTCTCTACTAGATTGTGCTGTAGTATTTTTTTTTAAATACAAACAGTTGCCAATCGTTTAGTAAAATAAAATAAAAGTAAACAAAGATCTATGGTAAACTGTAGTATTCGCGATGTATTTTTGTTTTTCAAAACTTGAGGGCCTCATCACGCGAAGCAGCACCATCGTTTTCTTAAAAAAATAACAATAATTTATTTTGATTGTTTTAGACTTAAGATTAAAATTTGCTGTCTGAATATAACATCTCGGGTTGGCGCAAACGGATAAGTTAAGGAAACACAAACAATTAAACATTGACATTAGAAGTTCGAATCCAAGGGGGAACAGTTTGGGGGGAGGGGAGAGAATAAGGAGTGAAAAATTTAATTTTTCACTTTTTACCAATTTATACGAAATTCAAATAGATCTTATTTGGGATCACTCATCCATCGACTCCTCATCATTCTAGCGCTGAATAGCGGATGGAAAAACTTGATTACTCCCAGCTCGTTGTTTGGTTAGTAAAAATATCTGACAGTTTCACGCTGTCAACACTAGATTGTACTACTTGAGCCTCCTGCATCCCATTAACTATTTTTTTTTTTAAATCTTTGAGTGAGCCATCTATGTTAATATTTTTTATCTATGAACTGGACTGAGTGACATATAACAAAACAAATAAACATTGAAATAGTAACAATGACAACCATGTCATATAAATTAAATATGTATTACCGTAGGTAATTGGGAATGCTGTGTTCGGTTCTGAAAGACGACTCTTAGTTATCTTAGGTTTTCAGGACAGGGCTATGAGATGCATGTAAATGCACACTAACTTCAGGGTTGCTACCGCGCCTGTTCCCGCCGGGCTGTACCGGACTGGACAGAGCAGTGAGTACAATGAATAATAGTGAGACTAGAGAAGAGGCTAGGAATAGGTGAGATTGGTAAAATCTATTAGCTGGCGGGCTATATGAGACTAATGAGATCGAAGTATCTAATGGGACAAGAGAAAATATTACTTAGACAAACTGTGATCTGGCTACAGGTGCAGTGCCTTGATGGAGAGGATAGAAGCACTGAAGTCTTCCCTGGTTGCAAAGTTCCGGAAGAGTAGAAACGCAAAAATGACTTGAAAACTAAAAATGGCAAAAGTTTAGTTAACATAACTCCATATTGTAATACCAATTTAAGCCGCTTTATCACCAAGTCATACCAAAATACATTATAAGCGTCTTTTCTGAAAACAAAAAGAGGAGAGGGTTTAAGTGTATTGGGTTAAATAATCTCCTCATTCTTTTCTCGCTAGACTTGGCTTTGCATTACTTAGATGTGTATTTGTTAAATTAATAGATAACAAACAGTATCATATTTGTACATGCGTTCACTCTAAAAACAAGATAATAATTTCCCATTAAAAAATCCAACAAGTAAAGGAAAAATATTTTCCCTCAGAGTATTAAAAACCAACATTAATTATCATTTTCTTTCTTCGTTATAACTTACTTCCTCAGACAAAGAAAAAACAAAATTCATTTAACTCAAACGAAGTTTAGACGAGCTGTAACATCAATTCTTCTGTTTTTAGTCCAAATAAATTTCTTCAGACTTCAAATTTAATATAAATTTCTACGAGACGTTTTCCTTTCGCTTAGTATTTAAAATAAATTTAGTATAAGGAATTAAAAAATATTAAAAATCCCCTGTCCCTTTTGATAAAAAAGAGTAAAACCTGAGTCAGTAATTCAAAGAGAGCTCAAGGAAAATTGAGTTTCAAATTGCTACGAGGATTTTCTAAATAATTCAGGTCTTAAAGAAAAGGGGAAAATCATTTTTAGTTGGTCTGCGACAGAGACTATAGGGTCTGGTCTTAACGTAGAATTGCTTAGCTCGCTCACTAATGCTTTTGATGTTTACAACCTTAAGATAAAGAATAGCCTCACAGAAATTTATTTAGCTTCCAATTTTTACTTTTCCTCATTTATAACGTAGTTATATAGGAAAAGTATTGTGTTTGCAAAAAAAACCCAAACCGGATGACACCGGAGTTATCCGTTTCGGGTGTTAAATCCTATTAAGTGTCTTTTACTAAGTTCTCTACCATAAACTCAGTAGGAGTTATGCGTGACATGCATTATAATGAAAACCACATACAAATTCACAAAAGTGTCTAAAAGGTTGGTTTCGGATATTTAGTATAACACAATACTTTTCCATTATACCTACAGTAATTAGTAGGCTAAGAAAAGTATAAATCTACAACAGTGCATATTAAATCACAAAATTGCTATTGGTAGACATTTTAAAATGATGACTTTGGAACAGCAATTGCTGAATGTTCAAATTTAATCTAAAATTATTAATGTGAAGATAAATATTTTTACAAAAACAAGGTTGCCAAGTATGAACATATTTTTTTAATAAGAAAAAAAGGTTACCTTGGCTCACGGTAACCATGGCACTTTGAGGACGAAACGAAACACGGACAAAGTTTCTTGCCTAAGGCCTAAGCTTTTTTATCACCGGCGGTATAAACCAGAGAATTAGACCACTTAAGTGGGTCCTTAAGGATAGTTCTACAATTGCTTTTAAAGGAACACTAAGGGTCTGCTAGAGAATTAGACCACTTAAGTGGGTCCTTAAGGGTAGTTCTACAATTGCTTTTAAAGGAACACTAAGGTCTGCTAGAGAATTAGACCACTTAAGTGGGTCCTTAAGGGTAGTTCTACAATTGCTTTTAAAGGAACACTAAGGTCTGCTACCTAAGGTACGTCAATGCAGGACAAAAGAGTTTTCTCGGCCTCTTCATATAACCACCGTATAAGAGTAGCAGCCAATAACATCGTTGGAATTAAATGGGTGGGTCCAAGTACACACAAAATTATACTTAGTTACCATAATACCATAGAGGCAGCTGATCAGGTCCTAACTAGTTTACCCCAAATATAACAATATTTAATAATTCGAATAATACCCGAACCATTGACCTGCACACAGCAGGAGGTACTAGGCTATCATAGCTTCCATAAGTTTAAGAGGAGGAAGTCCTGTAGACTTAGTAGGTGCTCTTGATCGCTAATTCTACTGAACAGGGTTCCATTTGTATAGTAACTTTCACTAATACGCACTGCTAAGCTTTGCCAGCAAAGCCAAACCTAACCAACTTGAAACCTCTGTAGTAGAGTAATATAAATGTATCTTCTTCTCATTTCTAAATCTATTCGACTTAGAACCGATTTAGACTTGCCAGTAAATCGAGTCGATGGAAATTCTTTGATTGTAATCGAGTTTTTTTAGTCTGACATCATGTCATATCCTCTGATATGATATGATTAATTTCATATCAGAGCCTGCTTGTTTAATCAAACGAAAACATTTGCCATCAGGAATTATAAACCCATTTTTGGCATAAAGTTCTAGCTCGATACAAACAGTGTATTCAAAGTCACGTACTATTACTGTTAGCGCATCTGAATTTAAATGTTGTTTTTTTTCCTCGAAGCTGCTCCATCGTTACTTTAAGTATGTTCGTCGAACTTGATGTAACTTCAAACAACCTTAAGATCAAATAGTTACAGGTTCATTAACAATGGAATTACTGAATTTCAAATCCTGATACTTAAATTTTGTCAGAACTCATTGTTCCTTTTGTGCACAAAAATTCAAGGTACCCTGTACCCGATATTAATGCTGCCATGGAAGAAAATCAAAGTTTTGAAAAACTTCTTTACAATTATACTAAAAGTTTTAAAAGAAAAAAAAATATCCTAACAAATGGAAAAATGAGAAATAAAAATGCTTTTTAGAGTAAACAAAAAACTTAGATGTTGTAGAGTGGACAAAGAGATAAGAGAATAGAGCTTCTAGCAGACTTGGAGAGACATAGATATAATAAAACATCAACAACATATAAACTCTAATACAGAAAAGAAAACCAACTAGAAAGCAAGAAATGTTCTCAGTTAATAAGAAAGAAAAACACACATGGTATTTTAAGCCACAACTGTGGAAAAAATCCACAAGACTGGTTGTAACACTAACCAACTCGATCATCATTTATGTTAGAACAGGTTATTTTTCTTTATGGTAGAATATAAATTGTAAAAGTATAGTAAAGTTAACATTACAAGCTTTAGAAGTTCATTTAACAAACTAATAGGGTCTGCGTCTAGTTTTATTTCATTTAACAAAGAAGATACATACATTTCCTGCATGTACAGTCGCGACGACATACCATACATGATGAACTGATTGATGACTGTCATCTTGAAATGTTAAATATTACGTAGTACATACATTTCCTGCATGTATGACGACATACCACGCATGATACTGATTGATGATGTCATCTTCAAATGTTAATAACGTAGTAACCATTTCCTGCATGTACCGTCGTGACGACATACCACGCATGATGAACTGATTGATGACTGTCATCTTCAAATGTTAAATATTACGTAGTACACATTTCCTGCATGTACCGTCGTGACGACATACCACGCATGATGAACTGATTGATGACTGTCATCTCAAATGTTAAATATTACGTAGTACATACATTTCCTGCATGTACCGTCGTGACGACATACCACGCATGATGAACTGATTGATGACTGTCATCATCAAATGTTAAATATTACGTAGTACATACATTTCCTGCATGTACCGTCGTGACGACATACCACGCATGATGAACTGATGATGACTGTCATCTTCAAATGTTAAATATTACGTAGTACATACATTTCCTGCATGTACCGTCGTGACGACATACCACACATGATGAACTGATGCTTGACAGTCATCTTGAAATGTTAAATATTACGTAGTACATACCTGCATGTACCGTCGTGACGACATACCACATGATGAACTGATGCTTGACAGTCATCTTGAAATGTACGTAGTACATACATTTCCTGCATGTACCGTCGTGACGACATACCACACATGATGAACTGATGCTTGACAGTCATCTTGAAATGTCATCCTGTAAATCAAAAATAAGATCTGCATCTAGTTCCTGTAAAAAACAAATAGGGCCCGCCTCCAGCTCCTTTAACATCTATCCATAATAACATTTTTTAAAATCTTGATTTATGCTAATTAAAAATTACCTAAAATTGAAACAAACTTTTATAAAAGCATAAAGAATGCAAGAGCTCAAGATCAAACTTTCATTCGCGATAAAAATAAAGAAAGAAAAAATGAAAAAGAAAAATCCAATACGCTTCGGAGAAAATTGAGAAAGTTGGACACGAATCTCATTTCCTGGGGTCATGGATGGATATCATGGAGATACGAGGATATGGAGAAGTTGACATCCAATCCAAGCTCACACGTGCGAAGCAACGTGGTTCTCTCTATAACACCTTATCTGAAATAGAAAAATATCTTAGGGGTCCAACCCTCAGCTCTAGATAAATCGCTTATTTAGCCAAACGTAAAAACAGAAAGTTATAGAATATAAATTAAAATAGGAAAATAATCTGGAAAAGGGTGAAGTGAATATAAAATAGAGAGGTATTTTTAAGTAGAGACCGGTTATAGAGATATTATCATACAGATATAGTAAAATAATAAAGAGTACGATTAGGCTAAATGAAATATTATATTTGGCAAATTAAAAGTACTGACAGGGCTCATTCAGATAACAAGGATATTTCTATGAACTAATATTTTATAATCTAAAAGAAATGTTCTTAAAGTTGGGGTCAAAGAGAACCTTTAAGAAGGATCACAAATCCAGGTTAAATGGTTACTGCTTAAAGTCAATTTTGACTATAAGGACTAGACGATGAGTATGCTCCTGAAAATGCTTACAAAACCACAAAACTAACGATGGCAACTTCAACTTCGGATCTTAAATATTTCGGAGATTTAAGTTTTTAAACATAAAAATAACTTTAAATGATTAAATTTTTACAATTGCTATTTAAATCAAATTCATTTTAAAAATACTATTTTAGAAATGATGCTGGCAAATGGAATTAAAAAAGATTAATAAAAGAAGAGCAAGTAAAATACAAAAGGACATTTGACTACAAGCAGGGATGAATCAGAGAGGAATGGAAATGAGAAGAGAGGTCAAACCAAATGGTATCTGGTGCCCACTGAGAGGCATGTAGCCCGATGGATTTTATGCTCAGGAATTAAAACAATTCCTGGGATCTCTGAGGTCGAGAATTCCAAAACCTTTCTACCCCACGACACTATTTCAATCCTCTTGTATTTAATAAAAGAATACAAACCTATCTCAAGTTAGAAACAATAGAAAAATGTTACGTATGGATTTCGTATTTTCCCCTTACACCAAAGAACTACTATATTTGTTTTATTTCTAAATATATATATATATATATATTATATATATATATATATATATATATATATATATATATATATATATATATATATATACTATTTCAGTTGTAATTTACTATCAATCAGAAAGCAAATGGTTTAGTTTAAAATCATACACTTTATACACACACACACAAAATATATATATATATATAATATATATATATATATATATATATATATATATATATATATTATTATATTTTGTTTATAAAAGTGTATGCTTTTAAACTAAACCTATTTGCTTTCTGATTAATAGTAAATTGCAACTGTATAATAGTAATTGTCCAACTATTTCTAATATCATATATTTAATTATCTTTAAGTATAAATGCATTAGTACAATGGGAAATGTCAAAATGAATTAATTAATACCTCGGGGATACCGAGGTGCACTTTACTTCCAAAGTTCGGTTTAGCTATTTTTGACTTTAATAAAGCAGTGATTTAAAGTTCAGAGTGTTAAAACTTCTGACTCGCCTCGCTCGTGTCACAATATTAACCCCAAATACAAATTTAACCTAAATTATCTTTTAATTTTTTTCTACTAGCTCCTTATGTTTTACGCTACCTTAAGATAAGTCGTACGTCAAAAACAGTAAAGCACAACATACCAAAAGATTTATTTTTGTACTAAGTTTTATCTTTCTAGCATAAATACACTGGGAGATACGATGATAACAGACACAAGCGCAGACAACTTTGTGAAAAACACTTAGGAGGACTTAATAACACCTGAAACGGATAAGTTAGGTGATATCCCTGTTTCGTAGGTATATACATTTCCTACTTACATTTGCCTACGGTATAAATGAGGAAAAGTAAAAAGAATTGAGTTTGCCAAAAAAGGTACATAAAATAACATCCATACAAACATAGAGATATTATTACTAGAGAGGCCCTATAGGTTAAAATTTGAAACATCGAAAAAGTAACCTGACAACCTTCGCTTATAAATATAATCAAATAATTGACACAATACAATTGTGCGAGAGACACCTAGGAAATGTAACAAGCAAAATGCAATGCTACATCTGGGAACTGTTCCATCATTCAACATTTGTCATCATTGATGGCTCGACATAATGTCATGTCCCACTCTGTTTCGTTACGTCTAACTCATCATGGCGCCGACAGAGCCTGAACTCACTCTGACCTTCAATTAATTCCGAAGAATATAATGTGAGGTACTTACCAGAGACGAGCGGTGCTCTCTTACCGCCATCATGCATGGCAAGCAAAACATATATCATTTGATACTACCGAGTTTTGTTTCTCTCGCACAATTATATTGTGTCAACTATTCATGTTTTGCAAAACTCGGTAGTATCAAATGATATATAATCAAATAATCATTAAATTACTACTAATTATTAGTATTATATTATATTATATTAGTATAGTATAGTACAGTATATTATATTAGTATTATATTATATTATTATTAGTATTATTATTAAAATTACTAATACTTATATAGTAAAACGTTAAAGCATTTTAGTTAAACGAGTTCATTTAAATTTGAAATAGATCAATACTTCTTCTTAGTTTTGCTAAACAAATTCAAAAGCAACAACTAAATGGCTAGAAGTACAAATACAAATTCAACTATAAATAAAGTAAATGGCTTTTATAATTACTAGAAATTTCTTGCATATATTTCTTAAGCAATTATACCATAAGTGTATTCCGTCCTAACATTTTCTAAACATAGATTCTCTCATTCTAAACTAAACATAGATTTAAAAACGAGTTATAGATGTAGAATGATAAACTTATACAAATAAAACATTTAATAAATATAACTAAACTATTTAAAAATTACTTAATAAATTGATTTTTAGTGTAGCGTTAAGTTATGAAACCAATGAAATCAACACTTCTATCATATGGCATATGAAGAACTAAAAAAATAATAATACTTTGAATGCATATGCCTTGGACCTTATTGTGTATTGTATTTTATTCCATTCAACCTGACGTTAAAGCCATATGAAGCATCCCCTTTTATTTCAGCAAAATGTAATGCAAAATTAAATACGCACTTGTTTTAATATCTCTTTACAAAAAATATATTTCCAAGGGTGGAAATGGAGAAATTTTTCACGGAAAGCAATTTTATTCTTTTGGTTTTGCTTCTACGTAAAGGTAAGTATAGAGGCAAGTGTTAAACACTTAAAAGTTTTACGCAACCCAAGAGTAAAATTAGCGGTAATGAAGTAAAATAAAATAAAAATAAAATGCCCGTTTTAGGGCCTTTCGGCCCATCAAGGTATTCACCCTGCGAGAACCACCTCAGGTGGGTAGCATCTACTACACTCTAAGAATTAATTAAAGTTGGCGAAATCTTTTTTAATACAAATACTATTCATAAAATCTTAGAGCATAGCCCGGCTGCGAACCCCGGACCTCCGGTGCCGAATCGAACGCCTTAACGATCACGGCCACGGAGGCAGACTAAGTATCCTATCCTTCATTACCTAAGGACGGTAATGAAGTATCCCGTACAAATAAAGCTTTATTGTACAGAAAAAATCCGGTACGGGGTACCTCAGAATTTTTCATCATTACATCGGATTCCCTACGCTCATCCTCATTAAATTTATATCGCTCGTCCTCAGATAGTAAATACATCCATTTCATTCCCATCCAGGCACTGAACACACTCGATGCTGCTTAACTTTTGTGATCCAACAAAAATCATGTATAAAATTTTACATGATTTTTTGTACTTTACTTTTTTTCTATTTTTAAGGATTTCTCTAATTTTATAAACAATAGTTTGTGTTATATTTTTGTTAATTTACTCGTTCAATGTCTTATAATTTATTATTATTATTACTTTTTGTTTCGTAAATTTTATAATTTTTACTTTGTTTTCTTTTATAACCATAATTTTTGTGGGCAATTGCCTGTAAATAAATAAACTTGCCGTATTGAAACTTGGTGTAATTATTTACATAATTATTATACAATTTTAACATGTAATTAATTTTAATTATTATAAAATAATCCATAATTTAATTATGGATTATTTTCATATTTTGTTTTAAAAAAAACATACACAAGTCATCCGCTACAAAATTGAACTTATGATGATTAAGAGCCTACAAGCTGCCAAATGTTCGTTTTATTATTTTTCAACATTTTACTGAGTAATTTTTGCGGGTTGATGACGTCATAAAAATATTTTCCGCATAGCACAACTACATTAATAGTCTGATTTTTGTACAAAGTTTCAACTATCCTGCATAAATAAGCTGGAAACTAAGATGATAACAGACACACACGCATACAGACAGACAACTTTGTGAAAAGTACTTAGGAGGCCTGAAAAATTCATTTCTTATTTTCCATATTTACATTAAGTTTACCTATGTATCATGATATATATAACATAATATTAGTATTAAACATAACAACGGTTAATCAAACAAACAATTTAAGATAATAAATTTGCGAACCATTGACTTCTCCATCAACCAAAACTGGTGACCATCCACTGGCTACTTGCCTGGTAGTTACTACCTCTCCCCCCCATATTACTACTACTACTCTTATATAACTTAATTTTAACTATTATACTGAAACGGATAATTCAAGTGGCACACCGGTTTCGGATTTTTGTGCAAACACAATACTTTTTTTCCTAAATGAAGACAAAGTAAAAACTGAACAAAAATCTAAAAAAAATCCACAGCCTATCAGCTTGACGCTGGAGACCGCGAAGCAGTCGCTTGGGTCACTTCGCGGTCTCCAGCGACCCTCGCTTCGTGGTCTCCAGTGACCCTTGCTTCACGGTCTCCAGTGAAGCAACACTACAGTTTTTCTGTAGTGTAGTAGTAAACTATATATAGACAATATAATTGAATTTCCAATGTATTAGTAATAATAGAACATAATAATCCAGCAACCGAAAGTATTGTCAACTTTGTTCAAACAAATTTCATATTGACACAATAATAGTTGTTGTATTCATGTTTTGCAAAACTCTATAGTATCAAATGAATTTTATATTGTTAGGGTGGCAGCATTATTTAAGACCACCAGTATACTGGGTTTGCTGTTATCAGTTACGCTCCTTCTAAATATAGTATTATTCTAAGCTTTCAACTTACTTACAAAACCATAAATTTAAAAATGCGAAGAAGCGTTACATCCTTCCAAGCGAACCTACGCCTCCCTGCACTTCACTTAAGAAAAATTCATACAAAAGAGCATAAATTTAAGTATAAAAGAAAATTTTAAAAAAGATTAAATATTTCATTTAAACAGGTAATTCTTTCAGTTTTTAATATATAAAGAATGTAAGCGTCCTCATACATCAAAAACAGAAATTAAATTATTTTTATTATTTATTTTTTCTATAACCTCTTGGTTATGACCTTTTTCTTTTTAACATAAATCATGAAAAAGAAAGTGCATCAAAAATTACCGAAGGTACGCGGTACCTCGTAACTTTTCTGACCACATCAGAATCGCTACGCGCATCCTAACTATACTTCGAACTCGCTTTACTCGTCCTTAAAATATATTTTGTCCATAATTTTTACTTATATTTTATAAACGCGATGAATCATAATTTTTCACAATGTCGAAACTGATTTTATTGAGACAGACAGAGCTGCCAACACCACCAAGATTTATAATCTTTTATACAAAGATCAACAAATCTGTATTTTTTAAAGTTATATTGCTATGCATAAACATAAAACTAACACCGATTCTTGAATTTAACCGAATACTATTAAAATTAACTATAACTTAGGATTGAAGTGCTCAATCCTATATTATTATTTATTTATAATAAATAATAATGTAGGATTGGACACTACTAGGAAAATAAGAGTAGACTGTAAAGAGTACTATTATTTTCCCCAGAAGTGTCCAATCCTATTATTATTTTACTTACAATAAATAATAATGTAGGATTGGGCACTACTAGGAAAATAAGAGTAGACTGTATTATTATTTATTTTTTGAAAATAAGAGTAGACTGTAAAGAGTACTATTATTTTCCCATAGGTGACCAGTCCTATATTATAATTTATTTATAATAAATAAAGTACTATTATTTTCCCAGAAGTGTCCAATCCTATATTATTATTTACTTACAATAAATAATAATACAGGATTGGACATTCCTGGGAAAATAAGAGTAGACGGTAAAGAGTACTATTATTTCCCAGGAGTGTTTAATCCTATATTATTATTTACTTACAATAAATAATAATATAGGATTGGACACTACTAGGAAAATAAGAGTAGACTGTAAAGAGTACCATTATTTTCCCAGGAGTGTCCAATCCTATATTATTATTTACTTACAATAATATAATATAGGATTGGACATTCCTGGGAAAATAAGAGTAGACGGTAAAGAGTACTATTATTTCCCAGGAGTGTTTAATCCTATATTATTATTTACTTACAATAAATAATAATATAGGATTGGACACTACTAGGAAAATAAGAGTAGACTGTAAAGAGTACTATTATTTTCCCATAGGTGACCAGTCCTATATTATAATTTATTTATAATAAATAAATCTAACATGAAAAGAAATAATCATAATTAATTAAAAAAAAAGAATCATAATTATTCTTGAACAAATGCTAAAACTAAAACAAAATGAAAATGCAAAAAAGATGATAAAAGATCAACATGTTATGCGAAAGCATAACATGTTTAGAAAATAAAGAGCCACAGGTATTTAAATATAAATAAACGATTGATCTATTTATTTATAGCAGGGCTACTGTTATGTTAAACAAATCTAACAAGACATTATAGAATACATTTATTTGATTTTCCTTTAGAAATTCGCTAAAAATAAAATATACACATTTTAGTCATCATTAAAGTTTATGAAAAAGAATAATGAGTTTAACCTCTTAATAGCTAATTATTAAATCAGGGATGAAACTAAACTTTTTATTCCGCAGGTAAAAAAAAGATAAAGGATTATTCTGTCTCTGAAACTAAGAGATAACATAACTTATAATTACTTAGAATATAAAATTTTAATACTACGTAGAGCTACTTAGCGACTAAATCTTAAGCAAACTTGAAAAAATAAAACCATAAATTAAGAAGCTAAAGTTAGTCAAGAAAAAACACATACTAAAAAATAAAAAATTGAAAATTAAGAAAAAAATTGAAATAATAGAAAAGTACTAACAGAGAAAAGAACAAAAATACAAAAGTTTTTTTAAAAAGATTTTAAAAAATGTTTTTACTTCCTTAGGAGTTTTTTTTATTTTATTTTCTTTATTAAACCTTAACTTAATTAAGTTGATTTAAAATACGAAGGAAAAATAAGAGATAAATAAATATTTGCTTTATAAAACTTAAACCTTTCAGAAATGAACCTGAGAAATTTTGTTAAAACTTTTGATGAATAAATATTTTAAGGGAAAAGTTATTTCTACTGTTTATTAGCACAATATTGTATTTTATTAAGAGTTGAAAAAAAACTTGGATATGTTTCAACTAATTTTTTAAAGAAAATTCCGTCAAGAAATAACAGTACTTATTTGTGTAACTATGCAGAAAAATGGAATATTATTGAAAAGTTTCAAATTTTGACCTCGAACAGTGTTGGCTACTGATATTACCAGCAACGGCGAAGCTGAGGCCACCGTTACAAATTTCTTGTCAATAATTTATCCTTAGGACTAACTATTCCACACAGCGCTATGAGGCCGCGTGAAACTCGTTTGAAAACTCATCCCATTGAGTGTTGCACGTATTTTTAAAAGGCCTTTCGTGATAAAATATTCATGAAATATACATCGTTTTTGTGATCAATTTATTATATAATATTTATTGACGTATTAAATAAATAAGAATCCCAATAAAAACACAAACGTGTAAAAAAAGAGCCAATTCTAGCGTAAAAAGTGGTGAGATTTTTAAATAAGCTAAGTTGTAGATTCCCAATAATGCTTGTAAATATAAGAGGTCTTGGCGGTTTCACTTTGTGACTTGGCCATTACGCAGCACACACAGATATGCATAATAACCTTATTAAATAGGCTGGATATATTATAGTGTATGCTTATTCTTATTATTATTATTATTATTATTATTATATATTACACTCTATACAACAACAACAACAATCTATACAACAAAATGTTTAATACCACACTACCTTAAGCTGCGTAATGGCCAAGTCACAAAGTAAAACCGCCAAGACCTCATATATCTACAAGAATTATTGGGAACTTACGGCTTAGTTTTGATGTGCTCTACTAGGTAGCGCTAGTTGTAAAAATTTTTCTTTACACGTAAAGTTGAGGTTAGGAATACATTTTAACTTAGGCAGAACATATTAGGTAGAAGGAACTAAAAATATTAGTTTTTCATAATTTTTCATAGATTTTCACATCAACATTTATCTATATACTAAATTTCAAGTATCTGCGATTGCTGGAAGTGCCTTAGAATTTTGATGAGTGCAAGTTAGTGTCAAAACTTTAAGCCATTATATCTCAACACCTATAAATGGTTAAAGATATGAAATTCGGGTAGAAAGGGTCAGGTCAACATAATCATTTAGTTAATATTAAAATTAAATTTGTAATGTCCTTAATAAAAAGATACGAGGGGATGAAAATAGCCTGGAGATGATTACTGTAAAGGATGGTACAACAGTGATCACTAGACTTGGTGGGGGCACTGCCGTGTCCCCAGATTTATCTTTTTGTTCAGGTATAACTTTAAGGTTATTATTTTTATATGTTAACAGTAAATGTTTTAAATCGTTTTTGTATATTTTATACACATAAAACAAGCAGTAGCTTCTTGCTATGCTTGGCAGATTATTATATTTTGATATGGGCCATTTCAAACCACTCAATATAAATTAGTCAAAGGTCCGCGTAGGAAAGAACATAAAAGCAAACGACCAACACGGTAAATAACATTTATAAATACAATGAAGACCTGCTTCAGACAAAAACAAACCAAACAATACTCTCGGAAACATCTGGAAATAAAATATATAGAAAAGGACAAACTCATAACAAAGATGCAAGGGAAAGCAAAATACAATAAATAGATGTTAAGAGGTGATAAAATCGAGGAATAGTCGGGGGTTTGAGTCAGTGGCAGGCATGCTATGTACCGGCTCTCAAATCACTTATATTTATGAAAAGAACATGAATAGGGTTTAAATAGTGTGAATGTGGATTTTCCACCTGGACCCTGGTATAAGAGACAAAAATACTATTACCGGGAAAAGGATGGGCATAACAGCTTCCAGAGAAAGCTCCTATACAGGCAAACAACCACTTTTCTTACCCATAAAATTTTTTTTCCTGTGTGAGACGTAATAAAAAGGACCACCTACTGTTTTTTAACACTGGAATTTCCGAGGTGATATATTTGAAAAGAAACCTATTTAAAGTGAATTTTTTATTTGTTCTTTTAAGGGAATCTTTATATTTTTCTTTGATATTATTTTTTGTTTTTACTTAAGTGTCATATCTTTAAACTAAACAAGCATAGTTAAGTACCCTCTTACCTTGGTTTTGAACTAAAATAAAAAGTATTTAATATTTTTCCTCCAAATCGCATCCTTATATTCTCACAAGGTTTGGTTCGTTGAGCAAATCTATAGTACCGTATTTCTGTTGAATAAATTTATTTAGGAGTTGTTTTAAAAATAGGATTTCACCAATTCACATAAAACTATAGTACTGCACATGCACATGTACAAAAGACTTTTGGAAAATGTCATATAACAACAAATAATACAAAACAATATCAATGGGGTCACAAGAAAGTCCCTAAGCGCGAAGATGACGGAGGTGGCGATACTGCGAAGTAGCCAGGCTTAATGACCTCGTTTATTAATAATATTAATTTTTAAATATTCAAATTATAAGCGCCAGTGGATTTTATACCATAAGGATGTAAATAAAAGTCTATCCACAAATAAATTTCAACCAATGTAATGACGACAAAACCGGCTTTCAACCTAATACAGGTCATCCTCAATGCCGATGAAAAGAAGCTAATTTTTCCTCTTGAGTCTTGTTACAAGATTTGTCTGCATCCAGTCTCAATCTTGTAACAAGACTCAAGAGGAAAAATTAGCTTCTTCTCACCGGCACTGAGGATGACCTGTATTAGGTTGAAAGCCGGTTTTGTCATCATTACATTGGTTGAAATTTATTTGTGGATAGACTTTTATTTACATCCTTAATTTTTAATAACATTTATTATAATATCATTTGATACTACCGAGTTTCGCAAAACATGAATAGTTGACACAATATAATTGTGCGAGAGACACCAGGAAAATGTAATAAGCAAATACGGGCCTTCGGGCGCCTCGACCGCTCCGCAGCCTGGGCCCACCGGGCCGATTTGCGTCCCGGGGGCCGCAAATCGGCATATATGTATATGTGTGTATATATATGAATTAGAGTTTTATTTACTCACGCTCTATTTTATTTAAACACATATATTAACTGTTACAATAAAGCTTAGTTAAAGTGTTAGAAGTCTGTTTATAAAGCTTTGGATTCACCAGAAAACATCATATCTAACGTTTTGTTCAATAAGTCAAATTAAGTTTATAGTTAGACTTGTTTCCTTAGTTCTGTCTACACGAGTGAGACCCCACTATATCCCCAGATACTTGTCCCCATTTCTTAGTATAAACTTGTTGGCTATACTAGATACTTGGAATTTTCTCGGTTAAGTTGTGTATTTCACCCTAGACTTAGTTTATGACAACAAAACTAAGTTCTTGACAACTTCGGATGACTTGAGAGCTAGGTTGGTTCAAATTCAGAATTATTCCGGTTGACAATCACTATCAGGCTTCTTTAATGGCTAAGAAGAAAGTTTGAAAAGTGACTTTAGATCTTCTATTAACCATTCTGTTTTGTTTTCAACTTCAATATTTTACACCCGATTAAATCTTATCGAGTATTATTTAAATTAAGATTTAGAGAATAGAGCACATAACAACTTTCTGGAAGTATCATCGTTATTCAAGTTCCCCTCATTTCAGTACAGTTCTTACCTTTAAACGACCTATCATACCCAAATTTTGATTTTGATATATTACAAGTAATCTATAATCTAATATAAATAATAATTATTATTATGAATTATTACTTCTAATTAATCCATTACATAAATCTTAAAAGCGATCCAATTCTATAAAATAAGAATATAATTCATGTTTAGAGTCATGTGTCTCATTAGGGATAACTCCTATGACAAATACCTCAGATGATAGAGACAACATCCTAAGTGAATACTAAAGTTGTCGATGGTTTATACAAAAAATAATCTTATATAATATAAACTAAAAGCGTAACCTGGAACACAAACTCAAGACCTTCGTTGTGACGAAAGTCTATATAACTACCCATGCTTTAACACTTTCTTATCACGGAGGCAGCTCCATTCTATACCTATGCATAACACCTTTATTACGAGGCGCTCCATTTATACCTATGCATACAAGCTCTTTTTAAATGCAAACCCCATTTAACTTTTGATATATTACCCTATGATCTCCATTCTATAACAATCATAACAACCTTATACGGAGGCTCCATTCTATACTATGCATAACAAACCTCACGGATTGCTCCAATTCTATATATGCATAACAACCTTATCACGGAGCAGCTCATCTATACCATCATAACAACCTTGGGGCAGCTCTCATTCTAATACCTATACGCAGATATACACAACCTTCCTCTCATTCTAATCATGGATCAGCTCAGCATCCATTCTATATGCATACAACTTCACGGAGGCAGCTCCACTATACCTATGCATCACTTTATTGGAGCAGTCTCCATCTATACCATGCAATAACAACCAATTACGGAGGCAGCTCCATGCAATGCTATAACAACCTTTTATCACGGCAGCTCCCTCTAATACCTATGCATAACAACCTTTATTACGGAGGCCAGCTCCATTCTATACTATGCATAACAACCTTTATTAACGGAGGCAGCTCCATTCTATACCTATGCATAACCAACCTTTATACGGAGGCAGCTCCATTCTATACCTATGCATAACAACCTTTTACGGAGGAGCAGGCAGCTCCATTCTATACCAGCATAAAACCTTTATTACGAGGCAGCTCCATTCTATACCTATGCATAACAACCTTTATTACGGAGGCAGCTCCATTCTATACCTATGCATAACAACCTTTATACGGAGGCAGCTCCATCTATACCTATGCATAACAACTTTTTACGGAGGCAGCTCCATTCTATACCTATGCATAACAACCTTTATTACGGAGCAGCTCCATTCTTATACCTATGCATAACAACCTTTATCACGGAGGCAGCTCCATTCTATACCTATGCATAACACCTTTATCACGGAGGCAGCTCCATTCTATACCTATGCATAACAACCTTTATTACGGAGGCAGCTCCATTCTATAACCTATGCATAACAACCTTTATTACGGAGGCAGCTCCATTCTATACCTATGCATAACAACCTTTATACGGAGCAGCTCATTCTATACTAATGCATAACAACCTTTATCACGGAGGCAGCTCCATTCTATACCTATGCATAACAACCTTATTACGGAGGCAGCTCCATTCTATACCTATGCAATAACAACCTTTATCAACGGAGGCAGCTCCATTCTATACCTATGCATAACAACCTTTATACGGAGGCAGCTCCATTCTATACCTATGCATAACAACCTTTATCACTGAGGCAGCTCCATTCTATACCAATGCATAACAACCTTTATCACGGAGGCAGCTCCATTCTATACCAATGCCTACACACCTTTATTCACGGAGGCAGCTCCATTCTATATCCTATGCAAAACAACCTTTATTACGGAGGCAGCTCCATTCTATACCTATGCATAACAACCTTTATTACGGAGGCAGCTCCATTCTATACCTATGCATAAAACCTTTATTACGGAGGCAGCTCCATTCTATACCTATGCATAACACCTTTAACGGAGGCAGCTCATCTATATGCATAACAACCTTTATCACGGAGGCAGTCCATTCTTACCTATGCATAACAACCTTTATTACGGAGGCAGCTCCATTCTATACCTATGCATAACAACCTTTATCACGGAGGCAGCTCCATTCTATACTATGCATAAACCTTTATTACGGAGGCAGCTCCATTCTATACCTATGCATAACAACTTTATTACTGAGGCAGCTCCATTCTATACCTAATGCAT
The DNA here is from genome assembly GCA_018340805.1 of Microvelia longipes. Taxonomy (NCBI): domain Eukaryota; kingdom Metazoa; phylum Arthropoda; class Insecta; order Hemiptera; family Veliidae; genus Microvelia; species Microvelia longipes. Next base: position 61,781,054 of record JACMZG010001863.1, on the reverse strand, counting down.
AACAACCTTTATTACGGAGGCAGCTGGCATAACAACCTTTGTCACTGCAGCTCATTCTATACAATCATAACAACCTTTATCCGGAGGCAGCTCCATTCTATACCTATGCATAACAACCTTATTACGGAGGCAGCTCCATTCTATACCTATGCATAACAACCTTTATCACTGAGGCAGCTCCATTCTATACCTATGCATAACAACCTTTATTACGGAGGCAGCTCCATTCTATACTATGCATAACAACCTTTATTACGGAGGCAGCCATTCTTACCTGTGCATAACACCTTGTCACTGAGGCAGCTCCATTCTATACCAATGCATAACAACCTACGGAGGCATTCTATACCTATGATAACAACCTTTATACGAGGCAGCTCCATTCTATACCTATGCATAACAACCTTTATTACGGAGGCAGCTCCATTCTATACCTATGCATAACAACCTTTATTACGGAGGCAGCTCCATTTATAACCTATGCATAACAACCTTTTTACGGAGGCAGCTCCATTCTATACCTATGCATAACAACCTTTGTCACTGAGGCAGCTCCATTCTATACCAATGCATAACAACCTTTATCACGGAGGCAGCTGCATTCTATACCTATGCATAACAACCTTTATTACGGAGGCAGCTCCATTCTATACCTATGCATAACAACCTTTGTCACGGAGGCAGCTCCATTCTATACCTATGCATAACAACCTTTATTACGGAGGCAGCTCCATTCTATACCTATGCATAACAACCTTTATTATGGAGGCAGATCCATTCTATACCTATGCATAACAACCTTTGTCACGGAGGCAGCTCCATTCTATACCAATGCATAACAACCTTTATCACGGAGGCAGCTCCATTCTATACCTATGCATAACAACCTTTATCACTGAGGCAGCTCCATTCTATACCTATGCATAACAACCTTTATTACGGAGGCAGGGAGGAGGCAGCTCATTCTATACCTATGCATAACAACCTTTATCACGGAGGCAGCTCCATTCTATACCTATGCATACAACCTTTATTACGGAGGCAGCTCCATTCTACCTATGCATAACAACCTTATACGGAGGCAGCTCCCTATGCATAACACCTTTGTACGGAGGCAGCTCCATTCTATACCTATGCATAACAACCTTTTCACGAGGCAGCTCCATTCTATACCTAGCATAACAACCTTTATACGAGGCAGCTCCATTCTCCTATGCATTCTATTACGGAGGCAGCTCCATTCTACCTATTAACAACCTTATTACGGAGGCAGCTCCATTCTATACCTATGCATAACACCTTATTACGGAGGCAGCTCCATTCATACCTATGCATAACACCTTTTATTACGGAGGCAGCTCCATTCTATACCTATGCATAACAACCTTTATTACGAGGCAGCTCCATTCTATACCTATGCATAACAACCTTTGTCACTGAGGCAGCTCCATTCTATACCAATGCATAACAACCTTTATCACGGAGGCAGCTCCATTCTATACCTATGCATAACAACCTTTATTGAGGCAGCTCCATTCTATACCTATGCATAACAACCTTTTCACGGAGGCAGCTCCATTCTATACCTATGCAATAACAACCTTATACGGAGGCAGCTCCATTCTATACCTATGCATAACAACCTTTATTACGGAGGCAGCTCCATTCTATACCTATGCATAACAACCTTTGTTGGAGGCAGCTCCATTCTATACCAATGCATAACAACCTTTTCACGGAGGCAGCTCCATTCTATACCAATGCATAACAACCTTTATCACGAGGCAGCTCATTCATACCTATGCATACACCTTTATCACTGAGGCAGCTCCATTCTATACCTATGCATAACAAACCTTTATTAACGGAGGCAGCTCCACTATACCTATGCATAACAAACCTTTATTACGGAGGCAGCTCCATTCTATACCTATGCATAACAACCTTTATTCACTGAGGCAGCTCCATTCTATACCTATGCATAACGACCTTTATTACGGAGGCAGCTCCATTCTATACCTATGCATAACACCTTTATTACGGAGGCAGCTCCATTCTTACCTATGCATAACAACCTTTGCATGAGGCAGCTCCATTCTAATACCATGCTTTATCACGAGCAGTGCACCTTTATTACGGAGGCAGCTCCATTCTATACCTATGCATAACAACCTTATTAACGGAGGCAGCTCCATTTCTATACCTATGCATAACACCCTTTATTACGGAGGCAGCCCCATTCTATACCTATGATAACAACCTATATTAGGAGGCAGCTCCATTCTATACCCATGCATAACAACCTTTATCACGGAGGCAGCTCATTCTATACCTATGCATAACAACCTTTATTACGGAGGCAGCTCCATCTATACCTATCATAACAACCTTTTCACGAGGCAGTACCATGCATAACAAACCTTTATCACGGAGGCAGCTCCACATACCTAGCATAACAACCTTTATTACGGAGCAGCTCCATTCTATACCTATGCATAAAAACCTTTACTGAGGCAGCTCATTCTATACCATGCATAACAACCTTTATCACGGAGGCAGCCATGTTATCTCCATTCTATACCTATGCATAACAACCTTTTTACGGAGGCAGCTCCATTCTATACCTATGCATAACAACCTTTATTACGGAGGCAGTTCTATACCTATCATAACAACTTTATCACGGAGGCAGCCATTCTATACCTATGCATAACAACCTTTATCACTGAGGCAGCTCATTCTATACCTATGCATAACAACCTTTATTACGGAGGCAGCTCCATTCTGACCCATGCTTTAACAACCTAAATCACGGAGGCGGCTCCATCCTATACTTATGCTTTAACAACCTAGATCACGGAGGAATCCATGCTTTAACAACCTTTGTCACAGAGGTAGCCCCTTTCTATACCCATGCTTTAACGACCAAGATCACGTTGGCAGTTTCTTTCTATCCCCATGCTTTAACGACCTAGATCACGTAGGAGTTTCTTTCTATACCCATGCTTTAACGACCTAGATCCATAGGCAGTTTCTTTCTATACCTGCTTTCTAGATCACATAGGCAGTTCTTTCTATACCCATGCTTAAGATCACAGTTTCTCTATACCCATGCTTTAACGACCTAGATCACGTAGGAAGTTTCTTTCTATACCCATGCTTTAACGACCTAGTAGGCAGTCTTTCTATACCCATGCTTTAACGACCTAGTAGGCAGTTTCTTTCTATACCCATGCTTTAACGACCTAGATCACGTTGGCAGTTTCTTTCTATAACCATGCTTTAACGACCTAGATTACGTAGGAAGTTTCTTTCTATACCCATGCTTTAACGACCTAGATCACATAGGCAGTTTCTTTCTATACCCATGCTTTAACGACCTAGATCACATAGGCAGTTTCTTTCTAACCCATGCTTTAACGACCTAGATCACGTTGGCAGTTTCTTTCTATAACCATCTTTACCGACGGTAGTAGCATAGTTTCTTTCTATACCCATGCTTAACGACCTAGATCACGTAGGCAGTTTCTATCTATACCCATGCTTTAACGACTAGATCAATAGGCAGTTTCTTTCTATACCATGCTTTAAACGACTAGATCACGTAGGCAGTTTCTTCTATACCATGCTTTAACGACTAGATCACGTAGGCAGTTTCTTTCTATACCCATGCTTTAACGACCTAGATCAGCAGTTCTTTCTATACCCGCTTTAACGGATCACTAGGTTTCTTTCTACCCATGCTTTAACGACCTAGATCACGTAGGCAGTTTCTTCTATACCCATGCTTAACGACCTAGATCAGGCAGTACCCATGCTTTAACGACCTAGATCAGTTTCTTTCTATTACCATGCTTTAACGACCTAGATCACGTAGGCAGTTTCTTCTATACCATGCTTTAACGACCTAGATCACGTAGGCAGTTTCTTTCTATACCCATGCTTTAACGACCTAGATCACGTAGGCAGTTTCTATCTATACCCATGCTTTAACGACCTAGATCACATAGGCAGTTTCTTTTCTATACCCATGCTTTAACGACCTAGATCACATAGGCAGTCATACCCATGCTTTAACTACTAGATCACATAGGCATATCTTATACCATGCTTTAACACCTAGATCACGTAGGCACTATACCATGCTTTCACATAGATGCTTTAACGACCTAGGCAGTCTATCCATGCTTTAACGACTAGATCACGTAGGCAGTTCTATCTCCCATGCTTTAACGACCTAGATCACGTAGGCAAACCCATAACGACCTCACGTTAGTTCTTTCTATACCATGCTTTAACGACCTAGATCACTAGGAGTTTCTTTCTATACCCATGCTTTAACGACCTAGATACATAGGCAGTTTCTTTCCCATGCTTTAAACGACCTAGATCACGTAGGCAGTTTCTTCTATACCATGCTTAACGACCTAGATCACGTAGGCAGTTTCTTTCTATACCCATGCTTTAACGACCTAGATCACGTAGGCCTATCTTACCCATGCTTTAACGACCTAGATCAATAGGCAGTTTCTTTCTATACCCATGCTTAACGACCTAGATCACTGGCAGTTCTTTTCTACCCATGCTTTAACGACCTAGATCAACGTAGGAAGTTTCTTTCTATACCCATGCTTTAACGACCTAGATCACATAGGCGTTTCTTTCTATACCCATGCTTTAACGACCTAGATCACGTAGGCAGTTTCTATCTATACCAGACCTAGATCACGAGGCAGTTTCTTTCTATACCCATGCTTTAACGACTTAGATACGTAGACATTTTCTTCTATACCCATGCTTTAACGACCTAGATCACGAGGCAGTTTCTTTCTATACCATGCTTAACGACTAGATCATAGAAGTTTCATTCTACCCATTGCTTTAGCGACCTAGATCACATAGGCAGTTTCTTCTATACCCATGCTTTAACGACAAGATCACATAGGCAGTTCCTATCTATACCCATGGCTTTAACGACTAGATCACGTAGGCAGTTTCTTCTATACCCATGCTTTAACGACCTAGATCACATAGGCAGTTTCTTTCTATACCCATGCTTTAACGACCTAGATCACGTAGGCAGTTTCTTTCTATACCCATGCTTTAACGACCTAGACCTGCAAGATTTAACGACCTAGAATCACGCAGTTTCTTTCTATACCCATGCTTTAACGACCTAGACATAGGTTCTATACCCATGCTTTAACGACCTAGATCACGTAGGCAGTTTCTTTCTATACCCATGCTTAACGACCTAGATCACTAGGCAGTTTCTTTCTATACCATGCTTTAACGACCTAGATAGGCAGTTTCTTTCTATACCCATGCTTTGGATCAGTAGGCAGTTTCTTTTTATACCCATGCTTTAACGACCTAGATTACGTAGGCAGTTCCTATCTATACCCATGCTTTACGACCTAGATCACGTAGGCAGTTTATCTATACCCATGCTTTACGACCTAGATCACTAGGCAGTTTCTTTCTATACCCATGCTTTAACGACTAGATTACATAGACCTTTAACGACCTAGATCACGTAGGCAGTTTCTTTCTATACCCATGCTTTAACGACCTAGATACGTAGGCAGTTTCTTCTTACCCATGCTTTAACGACCTAGATCACATAGGCAGTTTCTTTCTTACCATGCTTTAACGACTAGATCACGTAGGCAGTTCCTATCCATACCCATGCTTTATCGACCTAGATCACATAGGCAGTTTCTTTCTATACCCATGCTTTAACGACCTAGATTACATAGGCAGTTTCTTTTTATACCCATGCTTTAACGACCTAGATCACGTAGGCAGTTCCTATCCATACCCATGCTTTATCGACCTAGATCACATAGGCAGTTCCTTTCTATACCCATGCTTTAACGACATAGATCACGTAGGCGGCTCCATTCTATATAACTACAATAAAAGTTACTATCAATTCTAAAATTCTAAACGTTTTTAAAGGTAATTAATATTATTTTCAATAATAAAAACCACTAATAGTTAAGACCTAAATCTTTTATTATTTTCCTAGCAACATTATTTTGTTTCTTAGTGCTATAAAGAATGTATTAAAAACTAGGATGTAATTTATAATTATTACCTCTCCCCTCCACAGAGGGTGTTATGGAGTGAGAAAGGACTCGAGGCTGCAAACCCAGTTAAAAATACTCGCTGTTAATTAAACTCCAACTGAAGGGACATAAATAAAATGCAAAGAAGTAACGTTAACTAGAAAGAGAAGCGTAAGCTTGGTATTAAGTAGCTTACTCGTCAAAATGCTTCAGAGCATAGGAAATAGAGGCATCTGCAACTTTGAAATACGGTTGTAAAGAGTGATTTCTTTGCGACAGAAATTGTTTAATGAGAGAAGTAAAGGGTATACCTTACAAGTTAAAGATTTGGTACTGTATAAGTGTACTTACAGTTACTGTGGTGTATGTAATAATTAAGAATACAATGTTTTGTTTCAAATACAGCAAGTACGTCGACGGTTTTTGTTAGATCATAAAAAGTTAAACAGCATATGTTAGTACTGTTGCTGTTACTAGTAGACTGCCGAGAGTAAAACGAATGTACATATATACTGTCTAAAGACTGAGGGAAGCGACTCGGAAGAATTATTTTTTTATATAATTTAGGTTTTTATTTACTGAGGATAAAGTAGTGAGGAAAGTTTAAGGAACAACTTAACAATTTTTAGCGAATTTTCAAAGAACAAATGCGCTTATGAGACACGTTTCTATGGGACACGATAACTTTTGAAGTGAAAAGCATGGGTTTTCTTGGATCGAAATGAAACTTGGTACAAATATCAACCTTGTTAATGTCCTGAACCTTATTATTTATTAAATATGTATTATCAGTATTTATTCGGGTTTTATTGATTGAAGTATATATGTCAATTAACATTAGGTCATTGATTGACATAATGTAAACAAATCACGTATTTTGACCAAGGATCTTGAATAAAGGGGATGACGCACTAAGTGGATTTGCCATACATACAAGTGACCCCATCGAAAACCAGAAAATAGAGAGAATTCAACACGAAACACACGTCAAAAACCAACAGCACATGCTTGGTACAAACTGCGCATGCCTACAATTCTTAAAACAGCACAGGTCTTAAAATTTAGAGGCAAACTTACGTCACAATGATTTCCATGGTTTATTGCTTGAGAAGGTTATAACAAAACACGCTTAAATTATCACTCACTGAAGAGGCAAAGTATATTCCAAAATTTAAAATTAAATAAGCACAAATGACTTAACAAGCACCACAAATGTAAGAATCACGAGAAGCACAGAAGAAAGTTGAGAAGCAAATTCGACAACCTTGCTACATAACCTGCGTTTGGCGCTTTTTTCATTATAATCAAGGGGAAGGGGTAAGTTTGCTCCTATTTCTCTATCTCATACAACTTCCATGGAGTCAGAAAAGTTCCTTAATGCGTCATCCCTTATTCAAGATCCTTGGTTTTGACTAATACATCGTAAATCCGTAATATGACGGACTGGTAAAGTGCAACAACCACGTGGCCGCGGAGTGACTAAGAGACCAAAGGCCTTTTGTTTAATTAAGTAAATTATTTTTAAAAATGCCAAGAATGAAGACATAAACTTAAATCCCTCCTTTATCCATCCTAAATCGTAAATAATTTTATTGGGTATCAAATCGTTTAGGTTTTGTGACGATAGATATAGTTTACCTCGACTCTTAACTGAGCTGAATAAATAGAGCCCTCGTTCCCATCTCAAATAAGTCAGATCTTACGTTATTTCCACTATTATACACGCGCGGAAGCAATGCGCGGAAAAACATAGCAACTATTCCCCCATATATAACACAATTTAAAGGCTTTCTCCTGGAGAGATAATATCGCTTCGGAGCGATAGTAATCTCTACCTTATCCCTTCCCTGTTTTAATTAAATTAGCTCAGACCCTTGAGTATTTAAATATAAGTTAAATTTCAAGAATAGTCGTATAAAATATTAGCTCTTGCGGTGAAAGCAAAGTACCACTGCGTAAACAATTCTAGTTTGGAAATATAGACCTAGAGGCATATTACATCATACTACGTAGTAGAGATCAAAGCCATATCATATATCTTGTTAGATTTCAATTTAGAAATCACCAGATTCCTAAGAATCTATATGGATTTCTAGATTCTAAAATTGAGGGATCAGCATGATAATTGTTGAACGAACGTAAGTGAGTTCTTTCGAAGTTTGGGACAGCGTGTATGTTGTGTCTTTGTTTGAACGTGTCACGATAACAGCTGTAAAAATTAACCGAATTTTAGGAAACTTGGTATACATATGTAGTAATAGGTAGTCTTCAAAGCTCTATAGTTTTTAGTATGTTATATTAAAAACATATGGAATTTAGCCAGCGAAGCAAGCCTTTTTTTACTATATATTATTATGATATACGCTTTCCAGCAAAAGAACCGAGCTTTTTACCATGATTTATCGTAACTAAACGCAATTTAGCGAGCCATTGTTAAAAAATGTCACTATAAATATGCACTATCCAGCGAGCATCTTTTCTTATGTATTAATATAAATATACGCAACATAGCGAGCGAAGCAAGCCCTTTTTAGAATGTATCATTATAAATACGCACTATCTGGCGAGCGAAGCCAGCCTCTCTTACAATGTATTATTATAAATATAAAAAATCTAGCGAACGAAGCGAGCCTTTTTTACTATGTAAAATTATAAACATATGCAATTTAGCGAGCTAAGCGAGCTCTTTTTTATAAATAATATTATTACACACAATCAAGCGAGCCTTTATTTTAATGTACTATTATCAATAAACGCAATCCGGCAAACGAAGGGATATTACTAGCAATGAGTATACGAGTAAACTACGTACAGTTGTTGTAAACTACTATACGGGTAAACTCGTACGGTTTTAAACTCATTAGAAGCTAGAGATGCTATTGTAAATACTATTTTATCTTCCGACAAGACGTTAATAACATTTCTCTAGTCTTTAACGTCGGTAGGTATCGTAGGTAGGATAAAACATGATTTGTAAGTATAAGCAATTTAGCAAGCAGAGCGAGTCTTTTTTAAAATGTATCATTATTAATATGCACAATCTAGCGAGCGAAGCGAGCCCTATTTATTTAACAGATATAAGAGTATCCTCAATGTAGAGAGTGAAGAGAGCCCTTTTTACATTAATATTACACCTAAAAACTTATTCAAAGCAACCAAGCGAGCGAAGCGAGTCTTTTTCACCCTAATTTATCGTTGCTACACGCAACTTAGTGAAGGAAGCGAGCCTGATTTACTATGAAAAATTATAACATGCAAAGTTCTGGTTTTATAGATTAACATATAGATTACAAACAAGACATTATGCTATTCATTGACACATGACTAAAATCAGTTGACAGCGCGGGATAATAGTGTTAAAGAACCAATGGGAATAGTCCGAGTTGAAATGGTGGGCGTGGTTGGATTTTAGCCGTGTGTTACACTATAATACATTTTAAACTTCACTTAAATCGTGGCAGTATGCCAGTTATATAAATTAGTAATATGACGAACTGATAAAGTACAACAACCAGGCGCGGGGGCCGCCAAGCGGCCCCTAGCGATAACGCCGCGTAGCTGCCAAGGCACAAAGCACCCAGGTCTCTTGTGTAATAATATTTCACAATTTATTATAAATTTATAATTCAGTAAAATTTATAGCAAAAATTATATTAAAACAACAGAATAAAGTAAAAAGTATTATAATAAATTTAAAAAAATTAAAAATAGAATAAAATGAAAAATATATTTTTTTAAATAAATTTGTTTAATATTTTTTTTCAATAAAATCCTTTAGTTGCCAAAAAATAAGTTAAAATATTAAAAAATATAAGAATATATTTCCAGATAAGAAAATATGATAACACATAAATATTAATTAAATATAAAAATAAATACAAGAAAATAATTATTTATTTTTAATATATAAATAAGAAAGAGTAAAAAAGAACAATGAAATTAAATAATAAGACATTAGAGTGTAAACAAAATTGTTGACAAGAATGGAGAGACTATAAGTGGAGAGACTAAGAATGGAGAGAGACTATAAGTGGAGAGACTAAGAATGGAGAGACTCCAATATACCTTGCCTCGGCAGACTTAAATCTTTGTGATCTATGAGTAGTTTAAAGTTAAATTTTATTGTTGTATTTCTTTTAAATCTAATAAATGGTATGATATTCTTATCTGTTCCATGCACCAAGGAAGTAAAGAATGCCATTATTTCCTTGAGCAATAAGTTGGCTGCTAAGCCTAAAGCATAACTAATGCTTTTAACTCATAAGGAGAAGACGAGGTAGGTAATTACGGCGAGGGAAAATTTCTATTGTATTCCCCAGTTGCATACAAGATTTTTATCTCTAGACGTTGACGTAAATTAATAATAATTGTTAATATTCTTAACAATTATTAATATTCTTAACAATTATTAATTGTTAATAAATAATAATTATTGTCATATCCTTATTTTATACGGTTTGTTGTAAAAATACAAATTTTCAAAGTCAAAATACAAAGTCAAAAATGAACATTTTTGACTTTGTACGTCAAGTTATTATAAATGTGCCGCCTCCAAAAAAAAAAAAAATAAAAGTTTTTTTATTGTTCCAAACTCTTTTGGCCTGAAATAGATCTTAAATAAAAATGTATTTAAAAGACACTATAGTTTTTTTTTTAATTTTTTTAAAAAAAACTTATGTTATGATTCTTCTTCATATTTGTATGTTTTAGACATGAATATGCCCCGATGACTAGGGGGCGAAATATAGTTTAGTATATGGAGTAAGGAGTGTTTTATTTTATATATATTCCCTATAGTGTCTTTTAAATACATTATTATGGATAAAGGGAACAAAAAGAATGTAAAAATTTTAATAAATGTTTTTTTACAGATTTGGGGGCTTTAACCCTAATTATCGAAAACATTTTTTACTCAGAAGGGAGGAAAATTTTAAACTGTACCGACTAGATATAAAATATGTGTCTGCGTCTCATGGTTTCTGCAGTCTGGTTGTGAGCACATTTTGTTTCCATTAAAAGCTATAGAAACTTATAGCTCATAGATCTCCTGAGCAAATACCATTACTTGAAACCCAAATCATAGACTTCTTGGACCATTAACTATAGAACCATCAAGCAAAACGACCCCAATGACGTAAACAGACGATGTATCATCTTTCCCTAATCACCATAACTTAATTCATCTCAACACTAAATCCATAAAAAGTTAATAAACTCACTAATTAATAGAGAGATAGAGTATTAATTAAGTATTAAACTCTCCTCCTAAGAGTAAAACACTACTTTAAGTTGAGAGCGAAGGTTAATAGAGTTTAAAATACAAAAGCAGATGAAAATTGTTTTTTCAACACGATGACAGACGGGTTAAATGTCATTGTTGGCAATCTAGTGAATAAAAACACTTTTCAGGACCCATACAACAAGTTATACAATGAAAACTTTTTTCATTCTACCGTGTCAAAAGTCTAGAAACAGAAAATTAACTTTTCTAATTTTAGCTTCTCTGAACCTGTTTTTCTTTTCCTTTTTGAAAAGTCTTTTTTCAACACTTATTAAGTTTTTTTTTCTTGCCGACTTTTAAAAACTAACAGAAGATTAAATTTAAAAGTGAGCCAGGAAACAGATTGCTAATAATGAAAGTAAGCATTTTACTCTTATATGATTACGTTTAGTAAACGCAAAAATTATTGAACCCCTGAATTTCAACCTTAATTTAAAAGGTAAAATTTAAGGTTATTATTTTTCGCTTGTTTTTTGGGGCGCCGAATCGAATAAAACCGGTACGGTCGAAAAACGGCTGTCAATTACTAGAAAATCTAAAGTACAGTTAGTAAGCGAGATATTTTGAGTGGAGAGTAGATTTCGATGTTTTTTGGGCCAGTGAGTTAAATGAAAATGGTACGATTCGTCCAAAAATATGATGACGTCATGAAATAGGGTAAATAACGTCATATGTTTTCTTAAAATAATCGGCTTTATAACCTTCTCAATAATTCGTTAAAATTAAAGTATTTAAGAAGACCATTCTCTTTTATTTTAAGACCAAATTCGACAAAAGCTAAAAATACAATTCTCTTTTATTTTTAAAAACAAAAAACGAATTTAAATCTTGTTTCGACTAAGTGGTGTTTAATGGCGATTTTGAGAACCACAAAGCTTTTAAATGATGTTCACATATTAAGATCCCGTAACACTAAAACTTAAAGGTCAACACTAATCAGAGAGCTTAAAATATGCAGAATTACAACTGAAGGAGAAAATAGTGTCATTTAAGATAAATAATATTTTAAGAGAGTCAGAGAAATATTTATCTCTTTAGTAGTAATAGTGATAGTAATATGGAAGGGAGTGGTAGTAACTATCAGGCAAGTAGGCCACGTTGTTGGACCCTTTTTGCCAGCTCCCTAAGATAGAGTTCTATACTCCTTTTAATTTCAAATGTAGGTATATTTCATCTAATCTAGACAGAAGAGCCGTGATATACTATGGTTCCTCTCATGCTTTTTTAAGCAATCATACATATTTTCACTGACTCTTATAGTGTAGTGAAAACTGGGAACAACACGTGCTCTCACTGTTAAACCAAACTTCTACACACTTGAAACTACAAGGCAGAAACAGTGTAGTATTATAATAAATCTGCCTAAGTTTTTAGGTCCTAAACTTTGCCTATACCCAGTTTCATTTAGGGTAAGAGATCTTTAAGGAGTACCTGACAACGTACAGGCTCGAGACCACCGGCTTTACGTCCCTTCTGAAGGACGTGGTACGCATAATTTTTAAATCTCTCATAAAAATCCTAGAGGCCCGTGCTGGGATTGAACCTATGACTAAAGTCCATTCATTCTGTATATTGGCCGCGTACCTTAACCACTACACCACGGGTGACTCTATCTTTAGACATATCTATCTTTAAATTTAGCAAACGTTTTTAATCGGTGATCTCAGTGATAACAAGCTCAGAAGCCCCTCACAGTTAAGGTGCAAAGCCGACGATATTGCAAGCGGCTTATGTTAACGTCTAGACAAATTTAACAAGACTAAACTAAATTAAAATCAAAATCACTCACATTTTATAATATTAAAAACAAGTCTATGAATCAAACCTGAAACAAACAAAAATTATAAGATTATAAAAAAAAGTTGAAAAACATTTCAAAGATAAAAAGTTAAAATTACACTAGAAAACTTTGAAAATTTTAAACTAAGTAAAACTTGAGGCTATCTAAAGACTTAAAACAAACTTAACTCGGAACTTGTTGGCTCAACTTTATGAAATATATCCAACCAAACGCCAGAACGAGCCACTAGGTAAACTTAATCAACTTTCAAATATCCAAAGTATAAAAATTATTTAATTAAAAAATAAACTTTATGGGAAAGAAAGACAAAGTTTGTTCGCGGTATCTGAGGTTTAATATTTGAGGCTTCAAAGGGAATTTATAATTAAAATGTAATTAAACGGAGTTTCATGAAATAGATTAAAAAGAGCTGTCAAATTTAGAAATTGAATTCGAAAAGAAACGAGTAATCTAGATTTTTTATAAACCTATTACAGTAAATTAATAACACACACAGATAGATAATTTGGTGAAAAACGCCCAGGAAGTCTAAAAACACCTGGAACGGATAATATAAGTTTGATTTGAAACAAAATAAATAAATAAATAAAAAAACCATTTATTTGCACTTATACATAATAACAGAATTAATCATACAAAGATAATTTAAATTTGGTGCAAAGTCGGCGCTACGCCGTGGTGCCCTAAATGGGGAAAAATCGTTGATAACATGGTTTTATATATATATTTTTTAATTCTTTGCATTACTTTTAATTTTACTTTTTTAGTAAAATAACATTGGTTTCCTTTTTTTTTCCTCCTATTTTTCCTATATTCTTTATACCTTAAATCTATTCTTTATTTTCTTTAATTTCTTATACTTTATATATATTATTTGAAACATCTAAGAAAATTTTTTCCTAATTCTATACCCTTACAAATGAACTTGTATGACTTATGTGAATATTAAAGTTTTCATAAGAGACTCTAAGAAAAGTTTTAATTTAATGCGACAAAGTTAGAATCATACTTGCTCCAGGTCTATATAATAACTTTTTGCCAGTTTAACTCTCTAATGACTTCACCAATATGCACATTAATCTAACTTAGTCTTTTGTTTCATAATAAATACCATTATTTCGAATAGAAGGGCTAAATTTCGAAATTGAATACTATAAAGTAATTAAGAGTCACCACAAGTCAATTCATTAGCAATTTTCACTTTTCCTCATTTATACCGTAGGTATATAGGAAAAGTATTGTGTTTGCGAAGAAATCCGAAACCGGGATGGAAAAATCCGTTTCAGGCGTTTTTAAGGCCTCCTTAAAAACGCCTCCTTGCAAAAAAGTGATTTTTGCAAAGTTGTCTGTCTGTGTGTGTGTCTGTTATCATCGTAGTGCCCAGTGTATTTATGCTAGAGAATTGAAATTTTGTACAAAAATTAGTCTACCGCTGTAGTTGGGCTAGTCGGAAAATAATTTTTTATGACGTCAATAACCCGCAATAATGACTCAGAAAAGTTTTCGGAAAATTTTAAAACGCGGGAAAATGATGTGATCGGATTAATATTTAAGAACGCATGTGACTATGTATAAGACTAACATATGTGCCAAGTTTTATCTTATTATCAGCATTAATTCAATTTTAATCAAATGACTTGTGTACGTTTATTAAAAAAATTGGGGAATGGTCTAAGTGATGTATTTGAAATGTGTCACCCTGTATAATACATTTTATTTATTTATTTATTTATTTATTAGTCAATACAATATTACATGCAATATTAAAATTTACAGAATATTCATACAAAATAAATTGATTTGATTACAATATGTCATATGTATTGGGAATAAGAGCCTCCAAGAAGAAAACCTTGAAACAGGAGGATCTTTGTCACTGATTTTAGGTTTAAGGCTTTTAATTTCTTTATTGGTTAGTTTAAAATGAATAGAAAGCGAAAACTAGTTATAATAAACAGTCAATAATAATAACATTAATAATACTAATGCTAAGATATTAAAAAAATAAAAAGAGAGAACAACAAAAAAAGAATAAAAGGAGAGAACCAAAAAAGAAAAAGAAAAAAATATAACTGAAAAACTACAAATTTGCTAGCCAGAACTTTATTGCTTTTTAGCGAATTTTCATAATGAAAATGACGCTTATGAGGTTGTTCGGATGACGGAAGTTGAGGGTGGGAGTGAGTGGAATCGGTTCCTATTGGCTTCCTGATAACAAAAATATATGTCCGAAAAAAGTTTATATATATATGTATATATATATATATAATTATATATATATATGTATATATATTAATGTATGTAAGAGTTTCTACCCTTTCGTATGGCGAACGATAACTCTCGAAGGCGTTCTCAAATTGAAACGAAACTTTGCAAATCGCGAGATGTTGAGGAGGTTACGAGGCCTATTGTTTGTAAAAACATTATGACGTCATCAACCAAAGTTATGACGTCATGAAAAAAAAATTTTTTTGAAACTTAAAATGGCTTCAAAACAAAGTATTTTTGTTTTAAGTAGACGCTAGCTGAATCGATTAAGACCAATTTCAGCTCAATCGAACCATTACAAATGGCCGCAATAGGTATACATATATATATAATCTTGTATATATGTATACGTCTAGGTCAAAGACTCGTACGATATCTGTTGGGTTCAGTAGTGTTAGAGGGTGGGGATATAGTATAAAAGAGATACCTCTACTCTTGCTCCATCATGGTAAGCCTACTGTCCCAGGAGAGACAGGGCAAAAATGGCTTCCACTGAACCACCTGAGCTAAGCAGACCCGTAAAGAGGAAGAACATCGAAGTAGTCTTTATATGGTCGAAGTTATTCTAAAACGAAATGCGACCAGTTTCAGCTCAATCGGACAATCCTAAGTGACGCAAACGGTAATTTTTATTTTAAATAATCATGAATATATTTTTTTCAACCTTAAGATTTTACTCAAATAAACAATTTGTTTACAAAAAAATTTTGACATTTTTTTAATTCTATAAACAATCATAAATGTAAGTAAGAGTTGAAGTTGTCTTTATATGGTCGAAGACATTCTAAAACCATTGCGACCGGTTTCAGCTCAATCAGACAATCTTTAATGACGGAAACGGTATTTTTATTTAAAAAAAAATCATGAATAATATATTTTTGTTTATAATGCTTCTTAATTTTAATATTATAGCATACTATTAATAATAGAGTATTAATAAAATCTCAATTAGTAAAATCAAGTTTGTGAGAAAGCACTCAGGCCCGCGAAGCGGCCTGTGTGGAGAGGCTGTGAAAATTCGCTAGATACATGGCAAAAGGCCATGTAACAAGAACAATAATGAACACAACACATAATACAAAACTACAACAATGTGGCGCAAAGCGGCCACAGGGAGGCCCCCGGGCCGCGAAGCGGCCCGGGGCCGACGCCGCGGAGCGGACGAGGCGCGAAGCGCCGAGGGCGCGTAGGCGGCTACGGGCCGAAGGCCCGTATTTAAATATATTATAATATTTAAAATCTTCAATATTTCTTATTTGCTCTGGTAGCGAGTTGTATAATTTAGTAAAAGTAAAAGTACATATAAGTAAATCTACGGCATTTCTTACAACAATAAAGTTAAGCAGCATTGAACGAAATCAGTAGCTGGATGGTTTACCGTTTTTTGTAACTGTCTGAGAACAAAACGAAGCGAGTTTGAAAGCATACTGCTATATAAATTTGCTGATTTTATTGAGACGAGCGAAAAAAGTCTGATAAGCAATCAGATCAATTGGGTGAGCTACAGATAAGCAATCAGATCAATTGAGCTTGAAGCAATCCAATGGGTGAGCTAGCAGATAAGCAAAGTCTGAGCTACAGATAAGCAATCAAGATCAATTCAGGGTGAGCTACAGATAAGCAATCAGAATCATTTGGGTGAGCTACAGATAAGCAATCAGATCAATTGGGTGAGCTACAGATAAGCAATCAGATCAATTGGGTGAGCTACAGATAAGCAATCAGATCAATTGGGTGAGCTACAGATAAGCAATCAGATCAATCAGATCATTTGGGTGAGCTACAGATAAGCAATCAGATCATCAGATCAGCTACAGATAAGGCAATCAATCAATTGGGTGAGCTTACAGATAAGCTCAGATTCATATATCAGAGAATCAATAAGATTGTGAGCTACAGATAAGCAATCAGGTGAGCTACAATAAGCAATCAGATCAATCAGATCATTTGGGTGAGCTACAGATAAGCAATCAGATCAATCAGATCATTTGGGTGAGCTACAGATAAGCAATCAGATCAATCAGATCAATTGGGTGAGCTACAGATAAGCAAGCTCAGATAGATCAATCAGATCAATGATCATTTGGCGTGAGCACAGATTAAGCAATCAGATCAATCAATCATTTGGGTGAGCTACAGATAAGCAATTCCAATCAGGTGAGCTACAGATAAGATCAGATCATTTTGGATAAGCAATCAGATCAGGGTGAGCTACAGATATCAGCAATCAATCAGATCAGATCAATCAGATTTTTGAGTCAGATTACAAAGCAATCAGATCAATCAGTCAGATCAGATTCAGAATTGGGTGAAGATAAGCAATCAGATCAAGTCAGATCATCAGATAAGCAATCAGTCAGATCATTTGGATATCAGATCTCTCAGATAAGCAATCAGTTAATGAGCGTAGTGAATCTAACATGATGAGAAAAAGTTAAGAGGCACCGTTCACCTGATTAATAATAATAACATTTTAATTATTAATATACTTAAATAATTAAATTAAACTGTTTCCTTATGTGACAAACCACTCTCTTCTCCATAGAGATATAAACTAGAAGGGGCATAGCATATCTTAATACATTAAGAGTCCTGAAACCTCTTTCTGGGGCTCTAGTTAACCTCATTGAAACCTCCTTCAAGACTAAGTTAAGGTTAAAGTAAAGCAATTGTTTTTGGCCCTCCGAACATTATCTGTGTTTTAATATGTTATTAAAATATGTTAATCAACGCTATTTAATATATATTATTGTAATTTTGTTCTGTTTAAATGCTTATATTGAAAGAGCCGAAGGTAGTCAGGTTATTTTTTCGATGTTTCAAAATTCAGCCCATAGGGCCCCTTTAGTAATAATATCTTTATGCTCTCCTCTTAGACCAAGAGCCCAGGGGTGTTTTGTTAATAAAAAGTGTAATGGCTGGGATCGGTCTCAATTTTTCGTTAATATCTTCCTGAACAAAGATCTGCAATTCTGCCGACTCGTATTGGATGGGTGTCCCAGGCAGAACCTTTGAACCCTAAAGTGCGTTCTGCCTGGGACACCCATCCGATACGAGTCGGCAGAATTGCAGATCCTTGTTCAGGAATGTATTTACGAAAAAGTAAACCCCGTTTCCAGCCATTTACACTTTTTATTAACTTGGGTGCTAAATTTGACCCCTAAAGTGCGTTCTGCCTGGGACACCCATCCGTTACGAGTCAGCAGAATTGCAGATCCTTGATCAGGAAGGTATTTACGAAAAATTGAGACCGGTTCCAGCCATTACACTTTTTATTAACAATACACCCCTGGGCTCTTGGTCTATCTACTCCTAAAATAAAATTAGGCAACGCTAAAACAAACCAACTGCAAAAATTTGCTACATTATAAAAAATAAATTTAATTTCGTTTCGATCATCACTCCGTCAAAATAATTTAATCATCTACAAAAAGAAATAATTTGGACCCATAAAACACAAAACCTAGAAGGAAAATAAACTTATATCTTCACCAAATCATAAACTCTATCAAAAACGTTTAAAACCTTCATTAAGATAATTAAATTTCATTTTAATCACATCCTGACATAAACGTTTAATTACCTTCAAAAAGTGTTGGTTCTCAAAACTGTATTAAAATATTCTCTTTTGATATTAGAAACTGGGTTTCATTACCGTAAAACCTCATCAAATCTTAGAAGAGTAATCTTAATTAATAACCGCACAACCACAAAAGCTTGACTTCGATCTTAATTTTTCTTAATAAAGTCTATAAAATGAAATATACAAAAGAAGAAAATGTTCTTGAACAAACTCAAAAATTAAATAATAATAGCTAAAAGAAAATTATATTAAATAAAATGTATGCCAGCTAATACCAAAACATTTTTCCAACACAATTCTTATTATACGCATATATTTATAAATAATTCTAATATCATTATATTTTTTAACAAGTTCTTTATCGGCAAATGATAATGTAATAAACTTTTTTTTTCATTTTCTTATATTTTATTTAATATTAAATTCACAAAAAAGTGGAGTCCAAATCCAAAAAAAAAATTCTATGTAATTTCTTTTTTTAGTAAAAGGGGGAGAAAATGTTTGGCTTAATGTATTTTTTGGTTTATCTTTGTTTTGGCTTGGAATTGAGGAAACAGATAACAACCTTCCATCCCTCCTTCCCCCGGCTTGGACTAAAAAATGATTTTAATCTTGTTAATTATAAAGGTGTTGTGCAAGAGATTCGTTTTACAAGTTGCTTTTGTTCAAGATGTAATTAAATTCCTTGAGGGATCCCTTTTTTGGGTTTCTCAAGAGATTTATCCTTTTTTCAAGCAACAAATAAACTTGGTTGTTAATCAAAATTATTATTTTTTTTACTTTTCTCTTATTTATACCATACATAGGAAAAGTAATGCGTTTGCTAAAAATTTAAAAAAGTTGAAACAATATCAATATTTAGGTTTAGTTGTGCTATTTGAAAATAATTATCGTATGACTTCATTAGTGACTTATAAAACCCGGAAAAACGATCGGATCAATTTAAAATTAAACATATATGTAGTCCAAAGTCAGAGCAAAAATTTACCAAGTTTTATTAGTATTAGTTTATTTTTTATTTCAAATAAAAAGTATGTGTTTTTCAAAAAAATATTAATAATTAAAAAATAATTCAAAGTACATCCCTTGATGCGAAAAATAATAATTTTAAATAATTAAAAAATACTTTAGTTTTCGACATGATCAATAATAAATTGATAATTATAAAGTTTAGCTGGTATTAAAATAAACATTTATCGCAGTCAAAAATTTGTACTATGGAATTTGTACCCAAGAAGTACACTTTTTCATTAAGATGCCAAGAAAGAACTTGGTGTAATTATAATAATTCTAAAATGTGTTAAAATAAAATGCCCGTTTATGACCTTTCGGTCCTTCAGGGTGTTCATCCTGCAGGAAACAACTCAAGTGGGTTTCATCTAATATCCTCTAAGTATTAATTAAAGTTGGCAAAATGTTTTTGCCATATAATGTTAGAGCATAGCTCAGGATGCGAACCCTGTACCTCTGGTGCCGAATCGAGTGTCTATACGATCCTGGCCATGGAGGAAGATGTACAATGTGTTTCCTTACATTTTTTGCTCTTTCAAGAGCACATAAAATGTGTGATAAAAAGTGTAACAATAAGAAAGATTTTTCAAAGTTAAAATTAATATGTTGCAACACATACCCACCCAAAAAGTACAATTTTAGTACATTTAGCGTACATGTTCTTAAACATCTATAAGTTCATCCAAAAGAGGGCAATAAGTTTATATACATATATATATATATATATATATATATATATAATATAATATATATATATATTATATATAATATATATATATATATATATATATATATATATATATATTATATATATATATATATATATATATATATATATATATATATATATATATATATATATTATAAATATATATATATATATTATTATATATATATATACATACAAAATTAATGAGATACAATTTGCTTTACTTAAGTAATTACAAAAATATTTTTTTAATATATAATAATTAACTAAGCTTTCGACTAAAAATTAGTCATCATCTGAGTTTAAACAATACAAAACATAAAACAATTTTACAAACTACTTCAAATTGCATTTTGGTATGGTTTAGTAAGCCATGTTTAAAAAAACTGTTACATTGAAGAATTGTTTTGCTTTTTGTTATCAATATGTGTTTGAATTTTGTTACCATTAATTTTAGTTGTAAAAAAAACAAAAATTAAATAAAAAAAAAACTAAAAAATTAAAATTAAAAAAAATTAAAAATAAAATTAAATTAAAAAACTAAATTAAAAATTTTAAGATTTAAGAGTTTCTTATTAAATTTGAGTAAATGGAGCTTTTATTTTCTACATCTTTTTCAAAATTAACATTAATATAAATAAAGTTTCACTTATTAAATTTATATTATATTTATTATAATATTTATAATAAAAATATTAAGTTTCACTTATTGTGAAATTTAAATTATTTATTATAATATTTATAGTAAAAAATATTAAGTTTCACTTATTGTGAAATTTATTTATATTTATTATAATAAAAATATTAAGTTTCACTTTTGTGAAATTTAATTATATTTATTATAATATTTAAGTAAAAATATTAAGTTTCACTTATTGTGAAATTTATATTATATTTATTATAAGAAAATATAAAGTTTCACTTATTGAGTTTAGGAATTGGCTGTAAACCTAGTTATGGATTTACCCTCCCCATCCCCCCTCCATTTAAAGAAAATGCCTTCATGCACAAAGTATTAATCTTTCAAGAAATATCATCTTTATAATCTTAAAGACACATGTGTTTGATACCTAGAGCTACTTTTTATTTACTTATTTTTATCTTTTAATAATATTAAAAAGAAGTAAAAAAGCGAGAAAAATATTAAGTTTAATAAGAAGGAATATTGCGCCGGCATCTGGGGCGGGAAGCACGAGGACGGGTACCAAGGAAAAAAGATCCCTGTCAACTTTGTAAAATTAATGGTTCACTCTTTCTACTCTATCTTCTATATTTTTTCTCGTTAGTCCTATTTTCTTTTTAAAAAGAGTTAGAAGGAAGTGAAGAGCGCTCGGTTTTTTTATTCTTGGGGGAAATATTGGAAAAGCCGGAGATTCCTCGTCTCCGGTAATTTTTCTAGTATTTCCTTTTATATATATTTTCTTCGAGCTGATTTTTAATATTTCTAACGTATACTTACAAATAAAACCGTTTAAATTACAAAACTGCTACGTATTATATTATAATAATTTTACACATAACTAAATTATCAATTATCAATTTGCTCCATATTATTTATAAAAATAAAATTTATTTGTATTTTTTTTGGGTCAGCCTCTAGTTAATTCCACGATTAAGCAAATAAGCAATAGGAACAATTAAAAACAACGTTAAAGAGGAAAGAACGCTAGTTAGTTTTATTGCTATCTTTGTTAAATTTCCACGTACCAGATCAACTCCTACCTTTGCTATTCTGTATCATCCAAATAACTATCAATATTATTCTCCTATGCCTAGATTTCAAAAATTAACAAATAATATTTGTAAAGATACAGACATTTTATAATATTTCACTATACAACTTAAAAAAGTATCTCAAATCAATAGAATAGTATAATTACTAATATGTTTAATTCACCTAGTTTAAGTTGTCTTTATATGATTTTTTTTATTGCTTAATTTTTTTTAGATATCACTCTTTTATTTAAATATTTTTTTAGTCTCAACTGCACTTGAGATGTGTTTTTTTCTTTCTAATAATATAAATAATCAAAATAGTAGTGAGTATGTGCACTCACTGTTATTTACTTCTTTTTTTTATTTACAGCTTTCAAGTATTTTATTTCAGTTTTCATCCTAAAGAACTTAGAAATCTTTCTTTAATCCATTTTTCTGTTTCTTCTTTTTGTGGAGAAGATTGTTTTTTATTTATATTTACTGTTAATCATTATAATTTTACAATTTTTTCCGAAATTTATTTTAATCTTTTCTTGTAAAAAATACTATATGTTTTTACATGTATAATTAATTATAAATTGGGCTCAAATCCAGTTTTTGTGTAAATAAATAAATTAGTCCGAAGTCAAAATTTACATTTGTTCATGAAGGAAAGAAGATTTCATAGAAATCATTAGACTTGGTTTGTACGTGCTTCCCAACAACTCTTTTCGCAGCAACCCCAACATTATTTTCAATTTAATTCTTTCACAACGCCAATCTTTCTCTTTTTAAAAATCCAAAATGTAACAATTCATAACAAAAAAAACCCTTGCTTTTTCTAATGAAAAGAATGGGAAAGCAGTGCTTACCACCCACGGCCGAAAGCTGAGCCTCAGCCCTAATGCTACCGCATCTCTTAACTTTGCCCAATTCGACCCTAATGTCTCCCTCTACATCCACACCGAGTTCCACCCTTTATTTCATCCTTAATTGGTTTTAGATTTTATTAAAAGATTTTTTTTCTCTAAATTTTGTTTCATTGCATTTTATACAATATTAATTCGTTCAATTTATTTAAATACATTTTACGAATAGACTTTAAAAAGTGGTTCTAAAACTTAAATTCATTGGCGGGTTAAGCAAGGCAATAAACAAACAAAACCTGACTTATTGGGCTACCACTGGGGACTTTAAAAAGGCAAGCAAAGGCAACTTTAAGGCACCAATTAAGTATTACTCTAACCCAAGATACCTCCATAAGTACTCACCATCACCATATCAGATTTGCATCAGTCTCGCTTTATCTACAAACAATTAAAAATTGTTTAATTTATATTGTAGTATATTATTTTAGCCCGCAAAGCTGAAACCCGTTTTAATCGATTTTGCTTGCCATCTTCCTTAACGCCTATTTAACTTTCAAATATTAATTACTTTGATGAAGATCCATATTTTTCACAAACTACTGGCTTTGAGGCCTCCTTAAGATCAAGTATTCGTAACACTTCAAAACAATTTATTCTCAGGGAAATCTCGGGTTCGAAATTTCAGTGCTAACGCATTACATTTGTGTAATACCAATATACTATACCCAGGTATTAAATAGATAAAGAGAAAAATGTAATTTTCATGTTGAAAATTCACTAAAATATACAAAAATAACTCGAAAGAGAGGTTATCAGAAAAAATTCCTCATGTAAATTTTATTTACTTTTTCCGTGAAACAGAATATAATGCTTATTTGATAACGGATATTTAAATATTTGGTCCTCAAACACATTTACATTGCAAATTTCAAGATATTAAACCAAATGTAATATTAACTTGTAAGAAAATTTATATAAAAGAGGATTAAATCTTACGAAAAACGAAACGACGTAGAAGGAACTTGTATAAGCTTCACGTATAGAACCGAGTTTAGAAGAGAAAATCGCTTTAAAAGGGAACATGGAGTTTCTTGATTGGTAGACTAATCCCTTACAAGAACCTAGACCAAAACCATTTGTAGCGAGCTGCTGGATAGCAAGCTTAGAACGCCGGCTTATTGGTTAGGTCTAATAGATAGAAAATTCCCAATCAGCTTGGGTGCCGGCAGAACCCTCCGATAATACCCACTAAGTGTTTGAGATGGGTATCAACAAGCTAAAGCTTTCCAATAGACTTAATGCTTCAAGAGACCCCCTGAAGGGCTTATATCCGTCTAACATTTCGTCAAAATTCCCTATCCTTTTACCCTTCCTTTGATTCGTAGAAATTCTCAAACATTCCTTGGTTCGGTCTTCCAACAATAGATTGTGATTTACATTAGAGAACTTCCTTGAAATGCAATAGACATTCGATATTTTGCTGTGCTTGAAATTTCAAAAATCAGTAACACAAAAGTGGACAAATGGTGATTTGATTGGTCCACAAAGTTAGCTTTATTGCTACGAAACTAAACTTCATATGATGATGGTGTAAACTGTATTACACCATCGTCAGTGTCGGAGAAATATAGAGCCGTCAGCTGTCTAGAGCCTCTTAAGATTTTAAAATCGATTGCTAACTTATAGCGTAGTGTTAATTGGCTAAGACAACTATTGTTGTCCACTTTAAAACCCCAACTCAACATTTTTATACCTTCACGACACGACAAAATACAAATGTCAGGTAGATAGATAAGTTTGTAGCTCGGGCAACAAACCTCTTATTCGCATATTGGCAACTGTCCTTATTTTGAACTCCAACAACAAAATAAAAACTAGAGCCATTGAAGCAAGGATGGGACAATTGTCCATATTACAAGGTACAACTTAAATTTCTTTACCAAGTTAAGTAATCAAATCTTAGAGAATAATGACTTTTATAACTCCATTCATTTCCAAAAATTATTACTTTCTCGATCAAAAGATAGTTTTCAAAATACAATACGGGCCTTCGGCCCGTAGCCGCTACGCGTTCTCGGCGCTTCGCGCCTCGCCCGCTCCGCGGCGTCGGCCCACCGGGCCGCTTCGCGGCCCGGGGGCCTTCCAGTGGCCGCTTCGCGGCCACATTGTTGTTGTTGTATTATGTATGGTTTCATTATCGTTCTTGTTACATGCATTTTGCCACGTATTAGCGAATTTTCATAGCCTCGTTTCACAGGCCCGCTTCGGGCCTGAGATGCTTTCTCACATATTTGATTTTATTAATCCTCTATTATTAATAGTAAGCAATAATATTACAGTTAACAAGCAATATAAAAAAATAATAAGTATATTTAAATACATAACTAACTATTTTATAGAGGTATAAAAGAATACAAGAAATAAATCCACACGTTGCAAACTGTTGGAGTAACCTTTGTATAAAGAGTAAGAAAGATTATAGTTTCATCTTTCATCAGTTTTAGTTATCGTCCACCATACAAAAAGGCATTAACTCTTACACACATTTATTATTGTTTATACAATTTAAGGAAAAATGTCAAATTTTTTTTGTAAACAAATTGTTTATTTGAGTATAACCTTTAGGTTGAAAAAAAATATATCCATGATTTTTTAAAATAAAAATACCGTTTTCGTCACTTAGGATTGTCCGATTGAGCTGAAACCGGTCGGAATAGTTTTAGAATGACTTCGACCTTATAAAGACTACTTCGAGGTTCTTCCTCTTTACAGGCCTCCTTAGCTCGGCGTGGATTAGTGGAAGCCATTTTTGTCCTGTCTCTCTAGGACAGCAGGCTTACCAGGATGGAGCAAGAGGTAGAGGCTCTTCTAATATACTACATCCCCACCCTCTAACACTACTGAACCCAACAGATATCGTACGAGTCTTTGACCTAGACGTATACATATATACAAGATATATATATGATATACCGTTTGCGCCATTTGTGATGGTTCGATTAAGCTGAAATTGGTCTTAATCGATTCAGCTAGCCGTCTACCTAAATACGAAATACCTTGTTTTAAAGCCATTTCAAGTTTCAAAAAAAAATTTTTTTCATGACG
Organism: Microvelia longipes; assembly: GCA_018340805.1. NCBI lineage: Eukaryota > Metazoa > Arthropoda > Insecta > Hemiptera > Veliidae > Microvelia > Microvelia longipes. The sequence goes on along the minus strand of JACMZG010001863.1, from coordinate 61,754,661 downwards.
TCATAACTTTGATTGATGACGTCATAATGTTTTTATAAACAATAGGCCTCGTAACCTCCACAACATCTCGCGATTCGCAAAGTTTCGTTTCAATTTGAGAACGCCTTCAAGAGTTATCGTTCGCCATACGAAAGGGTAGAAACTCTTACATACATATATATATATATATATACATATAATATATATATATATACATATATATATAAACTTTTTTGGGACATATATTTTTGTTATCAGGAAGCCAGTAGGAACCGATTCCGCTCACTCCCACCCTCAACTTCCGCCATCCGAACAACCTCATAAGCGTCATTTTCATAATGAAAATTCGCTAAAAACCAAATCCTCTCTTATAAAATGAGATTTGATGGTTATGGAGAACTCTGAGAATGCTAGGTAAGCCATAGCTAGGTTTTTGTACACGAGTCGATTACAACCACACCTACAGTCTATGGTTTAGTTTAAAAATCTTGACAGGTCAGTTTAGACACCACTGATTCTTAAGAAAAAAAATCCCTGCAAGAAAGGAGCAGGAAAACTATGTAAACAAATCAGGTTATTTTACCCGTATATTTTGGGCGATGTTTTTTTTACGTTTCTTTTTCTGTAGTTTTATTTTATAATATCATTTTAAGATTAATTTGAAAGTAGTTTTCAAAACGATGTAATCAATAGAAGAACCACAAACAAAGTGAACGATTGCCGGGAAGAAGGTTTTTCCCTACAGCGGTTATTGAGGTAGGGATTTTTTTCTCTTTTTAAGTGAGAGGTTGGCTGCGGCTTCTCTGATTGGTCAATTCCCAAAATACTTATGACCTTGGGGATTTTTAAACTAAACGATAGACTGTAAACACAAAGACAAATAATGACACGTATACACATGCTATACATAAGTGACAGCGATGTATAAACCAATTAATATTATCACAGCTCGTCCGCTTATTGCCCAGATTGTACGATAACTATCCATCTCTTATAATTGGAGTCTTTATCTCTAACCGTACCATAACAGATTTATTGAGAAAACTTCTTCCTTTCATTTATCTGTTTATTTGTTCATTTAAATTGTTAATAGCTAAATTTCAATTTAATTACATATTATTTTAAATAAGGGTTTTATTCGAACAGTTATGACAGAGAAATACGGAGGAGACAAGTAAATGCGGCAAAGCTTAGATTACAGAGTGTGATGCTGGTTTGATAAGTAATTAAGAACACATTTTAATTTCAGAGTTTTAAACCATTAATTGCACAGGTTTGTACATCGAGTGGAATCATACTTGTCAGAGGTGTACATCGAGTGGAACCATAATTGCACAGGTTTGTACATCGAGTGGAACCATAATTGCACAGGTTTGTACATCGAGTTGAACCATACTTGTCAGAGCTGTACATCGAGTGGAACCATACTTGTCAGAGCTGTACATCGAGTGGAACCATAATTGCACAGGTTGGTACATCGAGTTGAACCATACTTGTCAGGGGTGTACATCGAGTGGAACCATAATTGCACAGGTTTGTACATCGAGCGGAACCATAATTGCACAGGTTTGTACATCGAGCGGAACCATAATTGCACAGGTTTGTACATCGAGCGGAACCATAATTGTCAGAGGTGTACATCGAGTGGAACATAATTGCACAGTTTGTACATCGAGCGGAACCATAATTGCACAGGTTTGTACATCGAGTGGAACCATAATTGCACAGGTTTGTACATCGAGTTGAACCATACTGGTCAGAGCTGTACATCGAGTGGAACCATAATTGCACAGGTTGGTACATCGAGTTGAACCATACTTGTCAGAGGTGTACATCGAGTGGAACCATAATTGCACAGGTTTGTACATCGAGCGGAACCATAATTGCACAGGTTTGTACATCGAGCGGAACCATAATTGTCAGAGGTGTACATCGAGCGGAACCATAATTGCACAGGTTTGTACATCGAGTTGAACCATACTTGTCAGAGGTGTACATCGAGTGGAACCATAATTGCAAAGGCAAGTATATTGAATAAAATTGTGCTATATTTATAAAGCATTAAATATTTACTATGCAAGCGGTGAATCTTTGATAAATCTCGGCTAAGTATTAAAATATTAAATTCCTTTGTTAAATATTAAAAATGTATTATATAATTTTTAATAAGACATTCCAGGAATTATTTAACTCCACAAGTAATATAAGAATTCTTAGAAAACCTCTCATAGCCAGATAATATTTATATATTGCATTATACATTATATTTATACAAAATTCGAAATAAAGAATTATTATTATTATTATTATTATAAGTTAAACACGATAATATAAGAAAATAACTTAATTGAATGTAAAATAAATATAATCAATCAAATAAAAATTAAAATAAATAAATAAGCCGAGTCCGGTAGCTCAGTGGTAGAGCGCTCGCCTTTCGACCTGGAGGTCGAGGGTTCAAATCCAGCCGGGGGAGGACCTCAATATGAGGTTATCCCTTGTACTGTACACTCGGGAGGTCTTGAATTCAAGGCCGGCCAACCCAGCCAAGGTTTTACGTGGTTTCCTTGGCTACTAATACGCAAATGCGGGGTTGGATCTAGTTTCATCTGAGACAAGTCTGGATCCACGTTTCCGTTGTCTCCAGCTCACGAAAAGTTAATGTTCTGCGGGCTGGGGGAGATGAAGGTCGGAAAGATATACTGAGCCTTTGTATGTCCGAAAACTTAGTCAGTGAAAGTGAATGGCGGCGACACGAGTAACGTAAGTGACTAGGAACAAAGTGCTCGGTTCTTGAAGACAGACGTCTCCTAATAGCACTGCGGAGCTTTGACTTTCAGGTCAGGGCTAAAGAATGAGTTTGTACACGCTGACATCTGGGTGCTAGAGTTCTTTGTCAGGTGGCGCTGGACTGGCCAGAGCGGTGAGCCTAGCTAGAGTCTGGTGATCCTAGTGGAACTGATGAGATTGGTGAGACTGGAAGGACGAGGTCAAGTGAGACTAATGTGATCAGAGGAGCTAGTAAGACTAGATGAAACAAGCACACAGTGAACTAGTAGTCGGCGCTAGCCAGAGCGGTGAGCCTAGCCAGGGTCTAGCTGGTCTAGATGAACTAGGCACACTGTGAACTAGTCGCAGACACTAGCCAGAGCAGTGCGTTTGGATAGAGTCTGGTTAAGCTGGATGAACTAGACACATTGTGAACTGGTCATATGGGCTACCATGTACGGAGGGCGTGCTTCCTAGATGATTGGATGTGTACAAAACTCAGGGGTTAATGTTGAGTGAGAATTTGAGTGAGGGGAAACGCTAAATGACCCTACGGGTTAAAGCGTAAAAAAAAAATAAAATAAAAAATAAAAAAAAATAAAATAATAAGAAATAAACTATCAAATGTACCCATGAAATACATAATATAAATAACTGATGATAAATAACAATATTTATTTATCTATTCATGAAATAAATATTGTTAAGACATTCAATAAACTTAATATAAAATTATTTGATATATGACTGAATAAATACGATATTTTGAATATGAGAATTCCTTGGGATAAACTTATCTTAACAGTTATATCATGTAGGGATTGAAACTAATACTCTTTCCTGACCTGCGTTCTCGCAGAGCATTCAATCAGTGAATCATATTTAACTTGTTTCACGCCAGAAAACGCCGAAACATTGATAAATTAAATTTTAGTACAATAATAATAATAATTTATTTAAAAAATAATATACAGAGTAATACACAATACAATCATACAAAAGGCTCTAAAAGTCTAATTACATATATTCATAATGTTATTTGTTTATAAATAAGATCTTACTAGCCATATAAGCTTAAGGCTTGTGCGTGGCTAGCTTTTCCTTTAGATTTTTATTCTCAAGCTACTTCTTGTTAGTACTTTATAATGAAATTAAGTATAAGAGAAAATAAGTTTTTATAAATCGTTTTCTTCTTTAATTCATATGAAATATTTCTAAAAGAAGCTAAAAAAAAAATAAAAAAAATAAAAAATAAAATTAATAAATAAATAAATAATAAAATAAAATAAATAAATACATAAATAAATAAAATAATAATAAATAAATAACAATAAAATAAAACATTTTCGCTAAATGTAAAATAAATTACATTTTATCTCAGATCACTGTGATACGTAGTCATAATTCTTAACTTAATTTTTTCTCTTTTCTTTTCGTTTTCCCCATTTGTAGTTTCTTTTCCCTTTGATTTGTTTTCCATTTAGTTCTCTTCATAATCTCTCAAATCATTTTAATTAATTATCTATAATTATACTCTCGATCCTTGTCTTTTAGTTTGATTATAATTTACTGTCTAGTAATCATTCGTTTCAGTTCTTTCTACTTTCAATCTCTGTTCTTTTTATTTAGATCTGTTCTATCTTTCCAATATTTTAAATAGTTTTTATCCTTTTCTTTCAGTGATTGCCTCTGTTATCTCTCTAACCAAACTATTTATTTTATTTGTCTTTTAATTTATGTTATTTTATTTTGTTCTGTCTATTCTTTTCTTATAGATTACTTTACTATTCTCACTACTATTCCCCTTAACTTCTTCTATACTATAATTCTCTCTACTCTTTTAGTCTTCTGTTATATGTTCACTCTACTATTACCATTCAAGTTCTTTCTATTCTTATAGTCGTTCATTCAAAACTTACTCTCTATTTTTTTTACTTCTATTTATTTTATATTACTGCTCATTTCTTTTGGTTGCCCTAACTCGTATTTTTTTCAAGTTCAATAAAGTAAGTTATAAATTATTAAATAAATGACACAATATAATTGTGCGAGAGACACCTAGGAAATGTAACAAGCAAAATCCAATGCTACATCTGGGATCTGTTCCATCATTCGACATTTGTCATCATTGATGGCTCGACATAATGTCATGTCCCACTCTGTTTCGTTACGTCTAACTCATCAGGGCGACGACAGAGCCTGAACTCACTCACTTGACTAGAAGATATCCACCGTTCAAAGATCCACCGTTCAAAAAAAATCTAAAAAAGCCAGTAGTACCAACCTACATTAAAAACACAAAATTCCCCTTTATCCACCGTTCAAATCCACTCTTTAATATCTATAATATTGCATTCTACACTTTTTTTAAAAATAATATCTGTAAAATTATTCAAAAAATATTAATAGAGTCCAAAGCGTAGATACAACGATTATAGACCCGTTTCGGAACTATTTTAAAAACTTCAGGAATTACAAGCAAAAAATTGATACAACCCTTAGATTTTCCACTTTCCCGAAAAATCAGATCGTTCGAAAATTCTGAAACAATTCCTAAATGTAGTCTACAGTATCGCTAACAATACTGCATAATCCATATGCGTGGCCCTCAACGATTAAGGCCCGTTTTCGGGATTAATATTTAATAAAACTCAAAAATTTTTATCAAAAAATTAGTAATAAACCCTTAGATTTTCCGTTTTTCCGGAAAATCAGATCGTTCAAATTTCTGAATAAATTCCTGAATGTAGTCTACAGTATGCTACAATACTGTATAACCATATGGGTGGCCCTCAACGATTAAGGCCCGTTCGGAGCTATATTATAAAACTTCAAAAAATTTGTATCAAAAATTGATATAACTCTAGATTTTTCGTTTTTCCGAAAAATCAGATCGTTCAAAAAAATTCTGAAACCCTTCCTAAAAATGCTAACTGTTTTTAAAAATTTTGCTCCGAAAACGGTCTAAAATAGTTGAGGAAATTATATAACTCATAGGTTTCCACATTTCTGGAAAATCAGATCGTTCAAAAATTCTGAAAAAATTCCTAAATGTGGTCTACAGTATTGCTAACAACACTGCATAACCCATATGGGTGGCCCTCAACGATTAAGGCCCGTTTCGGAGCTATATTTATAAAACTTCAAAAATTTTTATAAAAAAAAAATGATATAACCCTTAGATTTTCCGTTTTTCCGGAAAATCAGATCGTTCAAAAATTCTGAAAAAAATCCTGAATGTAGTTTACAGTATTGCTAACAATACTGTATAACCCATATGCGTGGCCCTCAACGATTTTAGACCCGTTTCGGAGCTATATGTATAAAACTTTAAAAATTTTTATCAACAAAATTAGTATAACCCTTAGATTTTCCGTTTTTCCGGAAAATCAGATCGTTCAAAAATTCTGAAAACAATTCCTAAATGTAGTCTACAGTATTGCAACAATACTGCATAATCCATATGCTTGGCCCTAAACGATTTTAGACCCGTTTCGGAGCAAAAGTATAAAAACAATTAGCATTTTTATACAAAAAATTGATTAACTCATAATTTTTCGTTTTTCCGAAAAAATCAGAATGTTAAAACAAAATTCTGAAAAATTTCCTGAATGTAGTCTACAGTATTGCTAACAATATGTATAACCCATATGCGGGCCCTTGTAAGGAAATTTTAGTTGAATTCTAAGTTTTAAAAATCCGCGGGATTTTTAATCGGAAATTCCTTGAAATTTATTTTTTTTTAATTTTGGATAGTTTTATTTTTTTAACCTGTTTTATTTTCTTTTCTATTGGTGTATATTTATTTTGGCTGAATAGTTCCTTCATTTTATTAATTTAGTTTTGAAAAGTATAATATTGAGGAGCTTTGATTTTTCACACTTCACGAACGGAGGTTAAGAAATTAAGGTGGTCCGCTGTGGCCTGGAGTTGCCGAGGGCCTTGTTCCTCTTTTTTCTTTATTTAATTTTGAGAGTGGTTTTAATTTGTTTTGGTGAAGATTTAGTTTGGTTTATGATTTCAGGATAGTCTGTAAAAGTTATAGTCACCTTCAAATGAAGGTAAGATTCGTAAATTTATACTTCTATGTCTTATGTCATTCACTCAATGTGACGTAAGCCTCGCTTTTCATATTTTCTAATGTTCCCGTTCTCGATTTATTTTTACAGGGTTCTAGTCCTTGCTAAGATGGCAAGGTTTAGGCATGGTACTTGGTTCAAATTTGATTAAAATGAGGTCCAAGGTATTTTTAAGTCAACTTTTCGTCCTTCTCCTCAACCAACCTCTTTAAAACTACAATTCCCCTAAGTTTTTACGTTTACAAATTAAGTTTTTTAAAGTATTGCATAAGCCTTATTTAAACCTAAAGTATAGATTTTACTTTTTTAATGTCACTTTTCATAGGATGCTAGAAATATATACAATTAAACCTTTAAACTGTTGGTTATCGATCGTAACCAGGTTATACAGCATGAATAACCTTCTCTATACATGTTGGAATTTAATTTAAAATTATTAATCAGAATCAATATTTGTCATGAACAAAACCTATAAGAAGTTAACAAATTCAGTTTAGATCCTTAT
>JACMZG010001863.1:61729296-61745896 GCA_018340805.1 Microvelia longipes | reverse complement strand
AAAATTTTGAAGTTTAATAAATATAGCTCCGAATCGGGTCTAAAATCTTAAGGGCCCGCATATGGGTTATACAGTATGTTAAGCAATACTGGAGACTACATTTAGGAATTTTTTGACGATCTGATTTTCCCGGATAAACGGAAAATTCTAAGGGTTATAATCATTTTTTGTATCAAAAATTCATAACTGTTTTTATAATTTATGCTCCAAACGGTGGTCTAAAATCGTTGAGGGCCACGCATAATGGGTTATGGACAGTATGTTAGCAATAACTGTGGACTACATTTTAGTTTTTTCAGAATTTTTTGAACGATCTGCATTTTTCGAAAAAACGAAAAATCTAAGGGTCATACTAATATCTTTTGATAAAAATTTTTGAAGTTTTATAATATAGCTCCGAAACAGGCCCTTAATCGTTGAAGGGCCACCCATCTGGGTTATACAGTAATTGTTTTCAGCAATACCTGTAAGACTACATTCAGCGAATTTATTCAGAATTTTTTGAACGATCTATTTCGCGGAAAACGGAAAATCCTGAAGGTTATATCTAACTTTTTTTTGAATAAAATTTTTTAAGAAGTTTTAATGGAAATATACTCCGAAAACGGAACCCTTAATCAGTTGATATAAATAGGAGAGAAGGAGATAAGGAAAGGAAACGGAAAGGGGTTGCCGCGGACATAGGGGGGAGAGTAAAGGTTAAGGGGGGGAAAACGGTAATTAGTTGGATTCACAATTAGAGGTAGGAGAGGGGGAGGAGATGGGGTAAGGAAAGGTAAGGTTAGAAGGGGAAAGAGGGCCTAACCCACGCATATGGAAATATATACAGTAATTGTTAGCAATACTGTAGACTACATTCAGAATGGTTCATTCAGAATTTTGACGATCTGAATTTTTCCGGAAATGTGGAAAACCTATGAGAATATTATCAATTTTTTGTATAAAAATGGCCTAAACTGTTTTTATAATTGGCTCCGAAACGGGTTTCCTTAAAAATCGTTGAGGGCCACGCATATGGATTAGCAGTATTGTTAAGAATACTATGTAGACTACATTAGGAAATTTTTTAGAAGAAATTTTTTGAACGATCTGATTTTTCCCGGAAAAAACGGAAAATCTAAAGGGTTATACTAATTTTTTGATAAAAATTTTTGAAGTTTTATAACTATAGCCTCCGCATCGGGTCTAAACGTTGAGGGCCCACGCATATGGGTTATACAATATTAGTTAGCAATACTGAGACTACATTTGGAAATTTTTTCAGAATTTTGAAGAATTGAAATTTTCCGGAAAAACCGGAAAACATAAGGGATAATATCAATTTTTGTATAAAAAACGCCAAACTGTTTTTTAAAAATTTTGCTCCGAAACGTGGTCTAAAATCGTTGAGAAGCCACGCAATATGGATTATGCAGTATGTTAGCGATACTGTAGAACCTACATTTAGGAAATTTTTTTTCAGAATTTCGAAACGATCTGATTATCCGGGAAAGTGGAAAATCTAAGGGTTATATCAATTTTTTGCTTGTAAATTCACTGAAAGTGGTTTTAAATTTATGTTCCCAAACGGGTCCATAATCGTTTTATCTACACTTTGGACTCTATTTATAATTTTTTTGAATAATTTTACAGATATTAATTTTAAATAAAAAAGTGTAGAATGCAATATTATAGATATTAAAAGAAGTGGATTTGAACCGTGGATAAAGGGAAAAATTTGTGTTTTTCATGTAGGTTGGTACTACTGGGCTTTTTAGATTTTTTTGAACGGTGGATCTTTGATACGGTGGATATCTTTCTAGTCAAGTAACTCACTCTGACACTTCAATTAAATTCCGAAGAAAATATAAAGTGAAGTAAACTATACCAGAGACGACAATTATGCTTGTTTAACATTTTCCCTAGGTGGTCTCTCGCACAATTATATTTTGTTCAACTATTAAATGTTTGCAAAAACTCGGTAGTATCAAAAATGATATATTAAATAATACCAAGTATGTATAAATAATCAATAATTATTTCTGTAAGCGAATTCCTTTGGGAAAAAATTCGCTAATGGGATAAGGCGCATGGGGCGGAATTCGACCTCGGACCCCATGACAACAAATCCGTTTCAGAGGTCCTAATGCAAAAAATTTCGCGAAGAACTTTCCAATATATAAATTAATATATATATATATATATACTATATATATATAATATTATATATATATATATTATATATATATATATATATAGTATATATAACAGGCCAAATGCGCTAAAACCTTTAAAGATAAACTGACTAAGCTTAAAATGATAATAACTAAGCTTTAAACTAGTGCAAATAATAGTGCGTACTTCTAATTTTAGAGGCATAGTTTTGTAGCAACCACTGGATAATTATGCGCATTAATTCTTTTGAAAAATAACAGACAAAATGAGTTACGTCGAGACTAGTGCTTGACAATTGTAGTAACTGCTTAGGTTCTAAAAGCATGAACGAAATCCACGCAATGGGCATGGTTCTTCGCAGTAAGCAGAAAATGGGTTGTTTAGCACAGAATAACGCATTCATAAATGAAATTCCCCGACAGCGGACCACAAGCGCCGGAATTATTTATTTATAGTTGTAACACTTATATAAAATGTAAAAAGCGACGGAAACACGCATCCAAAGGAAATTCCCGCCCGACATGCGGACCACCGCGCCAGAATTATTTTTTATTGTATAACTTATATTAGGTACAAAAACGATAAAAAATTATTGTCCCTAAACTAGGATTGAACCCAGGTAAACTCTGGGTTTGAGAGCTCGCATCCAAAGGAAATTCGGCCCGACATGCGGCCCCGCGCCAGAATTTTTTTTTTTTATCGATTAATGATATAATGTTGATATACAATAATTTACCTAATATTAATTATTCAAACCTAACGATTCAAAACTGTCCCATACATTTCGAAATCTATTTATAGGCAGGAAATAAAAGGATTCCAAAGTTTAATTTTAAGGTTAACCCAAACAATAAGAGCAACTCTTGTTGCAATATTCCACGATGAAATTTATGTTAATATTAGACCAAACAAGGAACAAGACCAAGGAAGGTGATATTTGGCAAGTGGAGAGAAAGATAGAGGTGAAGAGATGGCGTGGAGAGATTGTGCTGGCGGGTGGAGTCATTTGCAAGTTTTACCAAACATCTTAGAGGATATAAACTTAATTCCAACGGGTTTCTCTCTCTAACGAGTTTCCCATTTCCCGAATAGAAGTATTCTCTTTAAAGGTATTACAATGCTTCCGGGCTCCTACCTCATTGTCCGTGATTTCGGCTCCAAAATATGTTGTCGAAAAAGAAGCAAATTGAAATAGATAGCGTTCAGACTAAGGTTCCAACCCAAACGGTGCAGGCATACTTATACCTTAGAGGTATAAAGTCAAGTGTGTTTGAACCCTCGCCTATATAATATATAATATATACATGTATATATATACACCACACAACACACACACAACACATCATCACACACATTATATATATATATATATATTATATATATGTATATGTATGAGATCATTGTTCCTAGACGTTTTCATAGAACACGATAACTTTCGAACGCTTTTTCGAATCGAAATGGAACTTATTATTATTTAGTACAAAAATTATAAATATTTCATATATTTTCAAATTTAAAATTTTCAAATATGAAAATTGTGTGACGTCAATAACCCACAAAAATGACCCCACAAACATGTCAAAAATCACAAATCTTTTTACAGTGTTCAGGTTGGGCTGACATTTTTTACACACATACTACTATGTATGGTTCACAAAGAAATACGAAGTTTCGTTTTATAATCAGTATTAGTTCCGAAATAGATAGTTCCGTTTTATTTATTGACATATATATGTCAAACAAAACATTATGTCATTGATTAACATAATGTAAACAAATCACGCGTTTTGACTAATACATTCAAAAATTGGCTTATATCTTGGCAGTATGCTACTTATTTAAACCAGTAATATGACAAACTGATAAAGTACAACAACCACGTGGCTGCTGCGTCGACGCCTCGTCGCTTCGCAAACGAGGCGCGAAGCAACGAGGAAGCTGTGTGGCAACGAGGTCGAAGGCCTTTATTTGAGCCTTAGATTTAAATGACTGATGAAACGCATTATATTTTTTTAAATTCGGTTTATTGTGCCAAGGATTCGCTCAGATTTTATGGTAGATAATATAAAATATCTCCTCTCCTCTACAATTTCGAAACCGTTTAAAATTGCATTACTACAATCAAGCGCAACTATCTCTTTATAAAACTTAATTACCGGAATGACGTCTTTCTAGTGTTTCACTAAATATAATCTATTGAAATAACAAGGAAGAAACAAATTTCATACAGAATTTTCCAAGTGATTTTCCAGCATGGAAGCAAAAAGAGAGATAGAGTGAATGAAAACTCTCTATCTAGAGAAACTAACTCCCAGGTGTTACTTTCAAGACAATAATCCAATTCTACCTGACTCTCTCAGACATTAACAAAGACCGGGATGGAGTTAATAGCGGATTCTTAACATCCAGTCCAACGGGATAACTTTAACACTACAAACTCCAATACCAATCCTACAGAAACCCCCAATTCAAATAGAGGATCGACTTTTACTAAGCAAATTATATGAGCAAATACAGGGGGAAATACATTAACCACTTTGCCCCTTTTAAGCATTCTTATTATTAAATTCCTCGCAATCCTCATCTTTGCCATACAAACGCTATAAAATTAATTTTAAAACTAACTTAATTCAGTTCTACATATTATAGAGGGAATATGGTAATTTTCTGTTAGTAAATGTAGTCATAAATATTTAAATGCTCGAGCAATATTTACAACGTATGAATGTTTAATTAAGCATACCTAACTGAGAATGTAACGAAGCATAGAACATTTTATCGAATTAATGATGAAGTTAAATGTATATTGTTTAAAAAATAGCACTTTAAGAGTCTCATCAAGCACCCAAAAATATACCAATAGTTTTTAAGTTATAATGCCTATCAGATATATCACCTAACCACCTTAAAGTATCAGAATAAATCTTTTAAAAACATAGAATCTCAGAACAATCTCAGAATAAGACCCTTAAAATTTAAAACAGTTATCTACCTCCGTAGCCGCGGTCGTATAGTAATGGACTTCGGCACTGGAGGTCCGGGGTTCACAGCCCGGGCTATGCTCTCAATCTTTTAAGAATAGAATTTGTTGTAAAAAGATTTCGCCAACATTAGCTTTACTTTGAGCATATTAGATGTGACCCACCCGAGGTAGTTCCCGCAGGGAATACCCTGAAGGCCCATAAGGCCCTAAAACGAACATTATTATTATTATATATACGCTTTATATACTGCTAGATCAATCCAAGTTTAAATGATTCATTGATGCCAATGAATATCTATCTCTCCTGGATTTTAAGACCGCTATCTTCGGCGCACGATAGAGTAAAGTGTCCTTACATGGGACACTTTACTATACTAATACTAAGGACTAAATAAAACTCGTCTTATAGACATATATACTAGATGATAAAACATGTGGTTCTCACATCTCCTTCTATACACTAGCTAGAATAACCTATACGTTTCTCCTTTCTGTAATATACTTGTCACTGTATGTCCGTGTCACTAAGTAGCGAGTATGTTTACAACTTAATGAAAGTTATTAGTTATCACATTTCATTCTCTATCAGAATACTCACTCAGTCTAATACTAATACTAATACTAATATGGACATACTCACTGTAATCTAACACTAATTCTCACCTCAACTCTCTATTATACTTAATAATACTCACTCAGTCATCCTCACACAATCCTAATACTAATTATGGACATACTCACTGTAATTCTAACACTAAGTCTTACTCACTCTCTATATACTTAAAATACTCACTCAGTTTCATACTCACACAATCTAATAAATAATATGGACATACTCACTTTAATCTAACACTATTCTCACATCACTAAATCTAATACTTAAAATACTCACTCAGTCATCTCACACAATCTAATACTAATATGGACATACTCACTGTAATCTAACACCTAATTCTCACTCACTTCTATATACTAAAATACTCAACTCAGTCCATCTCACCACAAATCTAATAATATGGAACAACTCACTTAATCTAACACTAATTCTCACTCACTCTCTATATACTTAAAATACTCACCTCAGTCATCTCACACAATCTAATAATAATAAATGGACATACCTCATTTAATCTAACACTTAATTCTCACTCACGGTCTCTAATATACTTAAAAAAATACTCACTCAGTCATCGTCACACAATCTAATACTAATATGGACATACTCACTTTAATCTAACACTAATTCTCACTCACTCTCTATATACTTAAAATACTCACTCAGTCATCTCACACAATCTAATACTAATATGACTACTCACCTGTAATCTAACACTGATTCTTACTCACTCTCTATATACTTAAAATACTCACTCAGTCATCTCACACAATCTAATACTAATATGGACATACTCACTTTAATCTAACACTAATTCTTACTCACTCTCTATATACTTAAAATAATACTTATATTCATTCTCTATCGCACTTATATAGAACATTATTACTCACTCACTCTTTTATAGACTATTTATTTCTATCACTTATCATCACTTTATTATTACATCACGTATCCACTCAAAAGTCTTTTAACTCTAAAACACACACACTAGCGTATACTTTAATAAACATTCACACACTTACAGCATTTAACAAGAATACGTACTCACCCTCACTTGCACTCTAATACTTATATCGACAAACTCATACACTCACTGATTCTAAACACTAATACTATTTCACTCTCTATTCCACTTTAAAACTTATATTCGCTTACTCACACTATGTCTGACCCACTGAGAGAGAAGACAGAGGAAAGGTCTAAGAAGATTACCAGTAATTGGTAGAGTGGGTAATCTTCTTTACTCGGTGTTTGCCCTAACAATTACCAAACCGCTTTATACCCCAGACAATCAATACAAGCAAAAGGTTTTCACCAATCATCACCACAGACTACACACTTTTCAAATTAATGTCACTTAATTCTTAGAATGACAATCCTCTTTCTATTCTGAGCAATATCCATGAAACAAAACATGTTTTATGAGCCGCAAAATGATCGTCGCAAGAAGACGGGATTACGAAGTCTGAGTTTTTGACCCTAGATTTATTCTACAATGTGATTTGCCCAGGTTATACGTCTGATTTTAAGATAATCATACCTAGATTTATAGGCTCTTTTAAAACATATAAGCAATGCCAAAGCACCAGCAATGGATTTGAGCTCCCTTAAACCAAAGCTCCGTTTAACCGGATTGACTGGGTTAAACGTTTATTTCAACTTTAATGAACTCCGTTCGACATTTTAAACAATTTTTTTTTTTCAAAAAGTAAACTAAATTTATTTTGCATAACTTTAGAAATAATTTGTACCCCATTTTTTTGAGATGGTATGATTTTTTTTGTGTAAAGCAATCTGTTTGGTTTAAGAAAGAATAATTTTAAGTTTTTGGTTTAGGTATTTTATGTATTATAATTTATTTATATTTTATTTTATATTATTTTTTTATTGTTTATTTATTATTTATTATATTTAGTATATTATATTATTTTATTATTTTTGTTTTCTTTTTATTTTATACATATTTATATTTAATTTATGGTTTATTATATATATTTATTTTGCAGGCTTGTCGAAATGTGATATTTTTATTGGTAATTTTAAATAGGTTAATATTGTAGCGGAGTTAGCAAAGGGTTATATAGACAGACTTTGGACTGACTTAAACATTAATTTAGTAAACGCATTTTTAGTTGAAGCTCAATTTAGTCAGACTCTAACTTAGTTAAACAACGTTTAAGTAATGTAAGTAGTAAAAGTTTCATTTAGATAAAGTGACTTAGTTGAACAACGTGTAATGTAAGTAGTAAAAGTTTCATTTAGATGAAGTCCAACTTAGTTGAGCAACGTTAATGTAATGTAAGTAGTAAAAGTTTCATTCAGATGAAGTCCAACTTAGTTGAACAACGTTAATGTAATGTAAGTAGTAAAAGTTTCATTTAGATGAAGTCCAACTTAGTTGAACAACGTTAATGTAATGTAAGTAGTAAAAGTTTCATTTAGATGAAGTCCAACTTAGTTGAACAACGTTAATGTAATGTAAGAGTAAAAGTTTCATTCGATGAAGTCCAACTTAGTTGAAACCAGATGAAGTCCAACTTAGTTGAACAACGTCAATGTAATGTAAGTAGTAAAAGTTTCATTTAGATAAGTCCAACTTAGTTGAATTCATTTAGATGAATTAGTTGAACAACGTTAATGTAATGTAAGTAGTAAAAGTTTCATTTAGATGAAGTCCAACTTAGTTGAACAACGTTAATGTAATGTAAGTAGTAAAAGTTTCATTTAGATGAACCCCAACTTAGTTGAGCAACGTTCAACTTTAACTTCTTTGCACTTAAGTTGCACCACCTGTGCAAGAAGAAAGTATTCGAAGTCGTACTTAGTTGAATAAAGTTTAAGTAATATAAGTAGTAAGTAGTAGAAGTTTAATTAAGTTTAACCCCGCTGTGTTTAATAATCTACAATTTCAAATTAATTTAATTGGACACGAAAAAACTTGTTTTTTTATATTTTAGTTAACTTTTTAATGGTAAAATCGATACTTTAAATACTTTAAACATCAAAAAGAAACAAGCGGAGCAAAAAGGGAATCCGTGTTTATCCCTCCCAGGGGGGGGGGGTAAATACTAAGGGCAGTTGTAGCCAAATTTAAGGTAATTACTTAATAGGGGAAAAGGAAGTTCTATTTCGGAGAGGAGGTAGGAGCCAGCGGTTTTCTCGACGGATTAAAATGTTGAAGTTAAACTAATTGCTAAATTACATCGATTAAAGGATTTTTTTCAAGGGGAAATGTTTATTTTCTCTCCAAAACTTAAAATAAAAAATAAATCAAACGAATTTACAATCAAAGTAAAATTAAATGTAAGGAAATTTATTCTACCACCGTTTTTCAGGAATATAGAAGACAACTTCGAAATTCAAAAGTGTTATGGACCAGCGAAATATTTTGTCTTATTTTGCAATATTTTTACACCGTTATTGATTACATATAATATAATATTGATTACAGCATAATATTTTGTCTATTTTGCAATATTTTTACACCGTTATTTATTACATATAAATAATATTGATTACAGCGTAATATTTTATCTTATTTTGCAATATTTGTACACCGTTATTTATTAAATATAATATAATATTGATTATAGCGTAATATATTGCAATATTTTTACACCGTTATTTATTACATATATTATAATATTGATAACAGCGTAATATTTTATCTTATTTTGCAATATTTACACCGTTATTGATTACATATAATATAATATTGATTGCAGTATAATATTTTGTCTATTTTGCAATATTTTTACACCGTTATTTATTAAATTTAATATTTTATTGATTACAGCGTAATATTTTATCTTATTTTGCAATATTTGTACACCGTTATTTATTTCATATAGTATAATATTGATTACAGCGTAATATTTTGTCTTCTTTATTTGCACATGATGCACCCTCTTGGTTTTTTTATTACAACATTATTGTTGTCCTGAAAAGAATTATCCACGAGAAAATACGAAACCAAATAGTCCTTGGCACTTTTCCATAAATAAAAAATTTCGAGTAAGGTGTCGTTTTTAATGTTTGTTAGAAGCGCAGAATCGAACAAACCCGGTCCGGGGTCAATACAATCACTCAAAATGACCAATAAGTCGAAAGAAGGAATGTAAATAACAGGGAATTTAAAAAATATAATAGGCCAACAAAAAATTTCGAATAGGATGTCCTTCTTATGACCTTAAGGTATATAAAGTAATAAAGAAAATTTTTCTGAGTATATAATTTTTTTCAGATAACAGGGGGATACATAAAAATCTATGAGGAAGTTAGAAGAGGATCATTACTACATTACAGGACATATTTAACGCAGTAGCTGCCATAGTCAAGTGTAATCATTAAAGAGAGATAAAACAAAGAGGCACTGTTCTGCTGCCATTTTCTCCTTCTAATTCTATCCTTAATGGTCCCCCAAGACATTAGCAGCAACCGACCGTCCGTAATTAAATTTAATTCAGTAAGTTCAAGAGGGGGACTAAGTATGCAGTTTATAACGGAGGGGGGAGAAAACTTGGCTTTTCCTCCCGCTAAGTTTTAGTAGACATTATACTATACATTATTAACCTCCCCAGCTCTTCATTGGAAGACATTAGAGAGAGACCGAATTAACTTCAAATTGATATAAAAAAGCTAAGTTAGAAATTCGCTGGAAAAAAAAAACGTTACAAAAATAAAGAGAACAAAGATTAATAACATTGAATAAATGCTACAGTGTAATATCCCCCTTTCAAACAGGCAGAGAAGAAAAACGGTAACATAATTACCCACTTGAGATGGTACTTTTAACATCATTAACAGACTCCCTAAAATAAATGCACCCCTCAGCCCAAAATGATTCTTCGGAATTACCCTGCATAATTTTAAAGATCATATAAGAAAAGAAGTAATTATGTTGAGAAAAACTGAATTAAATTATATAAAGGATATAAAGGAAGAAAAGAGTACATAAAAATTCGAATAAGTCTTACAGACAAAGATAAATATTGTGTATTTATAAGTATACTGATTAATTAATCCATTGATTGACTGATGTGTCTTAAAATAATACGAATTATTTTGCATGCAAAACTAGCATGAAGAAAACTAAATGGCATTGACAGTTAGAGGATTGTTGAAGAATACGGGCGTTGTTGGTTCCAGGAATGGCTCTAACGTCCAGAGGATTTAATGAATCCACACAGACACACACAGTTTTTCATATTTTAAATTTATTGTAAATACAAATTATTCAAACAAGACTAAAATAGAGCGATAAAAAAATGTAAAATGTATTAATTTTTACTATACTTGTAATGTAATAATTTTGATGAAATAAAGATATTATTATTAGTTACTGTGGATTAATGACGTCATAAAAATTCCAAATTTTTACAATTTTTTTAAGAAACGTACATAAATCATTGATAAAAATTGAACTAATGCTGATAATGAGATGGAATTAGGCAGATATGTTAGTCTTATGTATGGCTACATGCGTACTAAATATACTTTTCTATTGATTACAGCGTAATATTTTATCTTATTTAATATTTTTAAATAAGTATATATTTAATACTTTTTTCCGTGTTGTATAATTTTTCAAAATTTTGGCTGAGTAATAATAATTGGGGTAATGACCTAATGAAAAAAATATTTTCCGACTAGCACAACTACAGCATGGACTGATTTTTGTACAAAGTTTCAACTCTCTAGTTTAAATACACTAGGAGCTACGATAAGATCATACACAGACACACACATATACAGATAGACAAATTTTTGAAAACTACTCAAGAGATCTTAAAACACCTGAAAAAGATAATTCCGGTAACATTCTGGTTTCGGATTTTTGCAAACACAATACTTTTCCTATAAATGAAGAAAAAGTAAAAACGCTTAAGAGGAAAGTGGCACGGACGAAGTGTTTATTGTTATCGAGAAAAGTATCTATAAAGAGTTAGACTTAATAGGAATAAACAGGAAAACTCAGTGCAGGAAATATCCCGCACTGCGGATCAATTTAAATCTCAACAACTCATGAAAAGTGATTCTAATTTTAAACTTCTCCAAGCGAGTCTTAAAGATAATGAAAAGAAAAGACTTTGCTACAAGTTAAGCCAGTGGAGGTAGCGTAGGATAAATGGCCTCTATTTACAACACTCAGCCTCCCCCCCCCCCCCTCACATCAAATTTATTTTAAAACTAATGAATCAAGGCGGACGGGGTCTTAATCACGCCCATTTAACTCGACCTACTTAGAATTAATGATACAGCAATTTTTTATTTTAATCAAACAACCTAGGCAAAATAGTATGGGCTGCCAAGCTCCGAACTTGGTTTTCAACCACGAACCACTAAAATCCTACTTTTAAAAATTAAGTTTTATATTTCTCTTCTGTCGCGTATTCCAACCTTATTTTTTAAAAAAGTTCTTTATTGGAAAAAGTATACAACAATCAAAAACCAACAAACAAATAAACAATACTGTTACGTTGGTAACTTCGGGAATATAAAATTAAGGATAGAGCTATGAGGACTGTAAAAAATAACTCAAAAAATAATGAGAACTGACTTAGGTTTATTATAAAAACAGAACATAAAAAAATTCGGTACTGCGTAAGGGAGAAAAAACAGCTGGTTAGCCTTATCAAAGTATCAAAACAAACAACAGCAAGTCAAATAAAACAAGTTACAGGAAGAATATCAAGTGAAATTGCTAATATACGTGTGTAACAAAAGAAAAAAAAATTTAAAACTAAATTAAATAATTATAAACAAAAACTAAGAATAGTGCATAAAGTAAAAATGTAAAACATAAAGGAAAATTAGGAAGAAGAGGGCTGGACGTAAGTACCTGAAAATTTATGTGGAATTTTTAGAGAATCTTAACAAATACAAACAGAAAAAACAAAGTACAGTACAATCTTAATAGAAAACAAAATATGGAAAAAATCTAGTTTTTAGATATATGTCTCTACTCCTATTAAGTTAATTCATGGAAATTCACCATTATTTATTTGGTAATCATTACCCAAAGATGTCAATTTAAGACAACGTAAAAGAGTTAAATTAGAGCATCCCAAATAATTTAAATATTAAGTTACCAAAAAATGGTAACAGAATTACCATACTTGGGTATAAAATTACCAAGTAGTAGTAAGGTTAGGATGGCCAAGCCTCGTTAGTAGATATCACTTTTGGTTCCAATTCAAGATCTTTTGTTAACCGTATTTACCAAAACAATTATGGTACTTACATGAGTCCACTTACTGGGATAGAGAGAGACCATTTTAAAAGTCTAGGAACATGTTTTCTCATTATTTTATTTCATAAGATATACTTATATAGATATGAGTGTGGTGAATGTGTGCGCTACTGTGCCCAATCCCATGGCGGTCCCAAAATGAAACTTAGTGAACATTGACTAACAAATTAAATTCTTTTTATTAATTTTTTCAACATTTTAAAAAGTCGCTTTTTGAGATATTAGCATTTTCATTTGATATTTACTCATAGTAAAAACTTGTAACTAATTATCCAAAAGTATGTAGATTCTATTTGAAAGGGCTAAGTTTAAGCTTTTAAACGCCACCAAAATAAAAATCATACCATATGTAGAATTTTGGATACAGCCATTTTGGTAGTCAAAGAAATGTTGAAAAATCAACTTTTTTTGGTAAATTCACCACCCTACTGCGGCAATATGGCTGCACCAAATGAACCAAAACTCTGGTTTTTTCTTCCTTATATGTTGCCTAACTGTCAGCCAAATTATATTAAAATCGGTGACATCAAGCCCAAAAATGTACTTTTTTGTGTACATTTTACATGGAATCATCAATATTTTAAGTTCTATTTTATTAAGTATAAGCATTATTTTAAGTAAGTTTTAATTACTTTTAATGTATTAAAGCAGGATTCGGCATTTTTGTTGTTAAAGCAAGTTCAACCTTAATGCTGCTTTCCACATAAGGTATTTTTTTTTATAAATAATCAGGTGGCATTAAAAATTTAAAAATTCCAGGGCATTTAGACCTCTTAGGTGGGTCCATAGTGCTATTACGTAAGGTATTGATACAATAGCCAGTTACTGAAATACGCAGTCAATTTTTATTGTCTATTTCTTCTTCCCAAGAAAGTCGTGATATTGGCAGCTTTATAGTTAGTGGTACTTCACCTTCTGAAATAAGCTTTCTCCAATATTTACTAAGTACTATTATTGTTATAAAATTCTCAGTATACTGGGTTAAGCAGCTACTTACTTTCTCATATTAATATCGGACTTTTTATTGATTCCCTTCAAACTTAACTATAGATCCCACTGTATATTTGGTACGATTATAAATCAAGTCTTTAAAAGCACAAAAGTCATAATAAATATAGTAGCTGTGATTTAGCAAAAACTTATAAAGAAAACGTCAAATTGCAACCAGAATATCTTACAAATGTTACTTCAAACCAGGTACATCGCCAGGGTTTACCAAATAACTCATAAAGCATTATAATTTAAAACACATCGCATCACAACATCGGGCACATTTCATTATTACAAAAATTTAAGCCGGATTGTTGAAATTGTCAAGTACATCACAACTTCAAAGTAATAAATTATTTTCAAATTTATTGTCAAAGCCATTTAAACTCAAAGGATTAGATAAACTGCATGTATACTTATATATATATATATATATATATATATATATATATATATATATATATATATATATATATATATATTTATATATATATATATATATATATATATATATATATATATATATATATATATATATATATTTTTAACTAAAAACGAATATTATCAAACTAAAATCATAAATGGTAAAGATGATGCCAGAATTCTCTGGAAAACAATAAATGAAGCAGTGACGGGACAAATTAAAGAAAAAGAAGTACTTACAGAAATTAAAAACAAAAATGGGGAATTGATTGATGCGATAACTAATAGTAAAGAAGCTGCTAATGTTTTAGGTGATTATTTTTCTTCAATAGGGGAGAAAATGGCCGACAAACTGATAAGTGAAGACGATACACATCAGGTAGAGACAAATAAAGATACAGACACCAGTGACAACTTAGTAAGTATAAGTGTAGACGAAATACAGGTAACCAAAAAAGACATTATGGAAGCGGTGACAGATCCTAGAGGTGGATCTGGACCGGGCCATGATCTCATAACAGTTGACATTATTAAAAACAATATAGAATACTTAATGGAGCCAATTATTATCTAACTAAGTCATCTCTGAACAGGGTGTATTTCCTTCTATACTAAAAAAGGCTATAATAAAACCAATTCATAAAAAAGGTGATAAAAAAGAACCAGAAAATTATAGGCCTATATCGATGCTATCAAACATTGCAAAGATTATTGAAAAGGTGGTAAAGAAATATTTTGTTCAATTTTTAGAAAGTAATAATATTTTGCCATCTCTTCAATTTGGTTTTCGAAAAAATCTTAGCACAGAAGATGCTATTTCAGAGGTGACTACGTTTATCACTGACCAGCTTGATTTAGGACTCAAACCGGTGGCTGTATTCCTAGATCTATCTAAGGCCTTCGATTCTGTCTCTTTAAAAATTTTAGTACGCAAACTGAAAGAAATAGGGATAAGAGGAACTCTGTTGAAATGGTGTGAGAGCTACCTTACAAATCGAACTCAGGTCGTTGATGTTAATAATCAATTAAGTGATGAAAAAACAAGTAAGTACTCAATACCGCAGGGTACAGTACTAGCACCGACGTACTTCCTTATTTATATCATCGACTTGTTTAAGTTAAATTTTAAAGGACAGATAGTTGGTTTTTGTGATGATCTAGTTTTATTAGGCACTGGTTTGGACTGGAGTCAGGTTCTGCAACAAATAGAATCAGACTTGATAGTGGTAAAAAATTGGCTGAACAAACATTTACTGACTCTAAATGCTCAGAAAACTCAATTAATAACTTTTACACACGACATACGTACTCAACCTGACGTAAAGTATATAAGTATACATAACAGAACTAAGTGTTTGAACATGTTTCCAGCTAAGTGTTTCTGTCCTAAGGTTGAAAGAGTGGATAAAGCTAAATACTTAGGACTTAACCTAGATCAAAACTTAAGATGGAACTATCACATCCAAGAACTACAAAAAAGATTGAGACAAACCTTATACATAATGTTGAGAGCCAGGGGCTTCCTGACAGTGGACCAGAGACGCATGCTCTACTATGCTATATCTGACTCTATTATTAGATACGGAATAATCGGTTGGGGTGCTGCTCCGTCCACTCTCAGGAAGCCTGTTGAAACTATTCAAAAAGCTTTGCTCAGAGTAATGCTTTACAAGGATAGGGAACAGAGGTCCGCGCCGTTATTTAAGAAACTTAATATCCTAAACATAGAATTTACATGGCAAATGACTTCTCTTCTCTTCCTTTATAAGCATAACCAATCAATAGAAAAAGTGATTGGAGTTACCAGAGCTGCGAAAAAAGACACACTTATTGAACCTTCCAAGAAAACATCATTAGGGCAGAGACAATGGAGATATGTGTCAATAAAACTCTACAACAAATTACCCAATTATATTACTTTCAACCTGACAAAAACTACTTACAAAAATAAAATAAAAATGCTTTTAGTTAACAGGCAATACATTTATTTAAAATCAATAAATAAATTTCATATTTAGCTTAAATTAAAATAAATTATTTTAGTGAAATGATCAAATATAATAAAAATATGTTAACATATACTTAGTAAACAGTACTTTACTTGATGTAGTAGGTTAAATTATTTTTGATACAATTATATATAAACATTTAACTAAATTAATAATAAATACAATAATAT
>JACMZG010001863.1:61657583-61728344 GCA_018340805.1 Microvelia longipes | reverse complement strand
TATACCCTCTGTAGAAAAAAAAAAAGATTCATTTCCTATCTCTCAAGAAAGTTTTAATGAAATGATAGACTTGTGTCTTTATAACTGCTATTTTTTACTCTTGTGACGATATAAATTGATTTATATCGATGTTTCATTTACTATAAATATTTTAGGGTTTATTTATTGTTTAGATGGATCTAAACACGTCCAGGTCAAAGATTTGTGTTTATGTTTATGATGTATTGATATACCTGGTCTGAGTGGGCAAGGAAGGGGAGATAATACCGAGAGGCCTAGACGACGCTGTCAACCGAGTTAGTGCGGCCACGGTGTGCATTGAGGACAAGGGTCTGACCTCTGATATAACTAGTTATTAGTTATAATTAATTTAGTCCGTAGTTAGTCATGTTAATAATTTCTCTTAGTTTGTGAGTTAAGTTAGTGGTTAAGAGGTTCAGTTAGTCAAGTCATTGTTAAGTGATAGTTTCATGTTCAGTCATTAGTGATAGTTATTAAAGGTTGTTAGTGATAAGTTATAGTTATAGCGATAACACGTACCTGTTGTACCGTAGACGGGATTCGTTACTTACCGTCACGCCGTGTCGTGTTGTGGTGAGAACTAGCGACCTGAGTACCTGTGGTGAACAATTAGAGAAAGGTTAGATAAGTAGCTAGGAGGCTACCTGAGAACCTTACCTGTCTCCGGGGGATGTCCAACCCTGGTATCTATAACTGGAACCTGACTACTGCCACATCCAAGCTCAGCTAAGTTTAGACTTAAGTCTTCTATTTTATACCTACTAACAAAAGTATCAAATACTATTTTCTACTAATTACCGCTCTGGCCAGAGGTTACCTGTCGGTCGTTCGGGTGAAGGTATACTTGTCGATCGGGCTAACGTATACGGTAACGGTCTTTCGTAAACCTGAGAATCGGTACCTGATGTCAGGGGTCTTAGTTATAAGTTAATTATTAGACTATAATTTAGGAATTAAGTAAAATACTTATACTTACCTGTTTATATATGTATATGCATGCTTAGCTATAAGTTATTGTTTCCCCTTACTCTAGTTTATACGGCTTATTTAATTGCACGCCTAAAATATTAGCTGCTCGCTTTGCTGCATTCTTACTTATAGGAATTAGGTTAGTACTTGCATGCTCTGATTTATTCAATTTAGTTATAACTCCTGCTTGCTTAGTTTTAAGAATTTATTTCAGAACTGTTTGTATGATTATCTGTATTATACGCTACCAATATTTATATTATTGTTGGAAAAACCAAGGTTGAGCAGAAATTTTACTTATTTTCTCCCTCTAGTCCAATTTTAGTTCGCTGCTCATTTCCCCACCCCTTGGCGCCGACTGAGCAGGGCATAGATACAAAATATTGTAACAATGGCGCCCAACGTGGGGCCCGAGAATTAAAAAGATTCTAGGGCGATATTACCAGGACTTCTTGGGGACAAATAAGTAAAAGATCGAACTTAATTTTATGATTAATAATTTTGCTAGTTTTATAGTTGGTTATCTCAGATTGGATTTTTGTTGTTTTATTTTTTTCTAAATTTTAAAGAATTGTTATATAAATATATGAATTTAATCTACTATATTATAAATATTAGTTGCATAGGCATTGTTATTTGATGTTTACATTTAATTAACTTGAATGTTATCACCTGCATGTTTTTATCTAAAGTATTTGGATCACAGTATGTTTTGATAAGTGTTTTAATCTATTTATTAATTTTAATTATTAATAGTATTGTAAATATATATATATATATATATGTCACTTGGTAACTTTTATATATTATAAAAGTAGTTACGCTATTTATGGTCCTGCTTAATACGTGTAACAAAGTTAATTGTTAGTTTGACCGTTATTTCGGATAATAACTAGATCAAGCTTTAGCTGAAGTTACACATCAAAATGTTGGTTAATAACTTATTTTGTAAAGGTCCATCTATCAATATTATCTAGTTCTTGGAGTAAATATTCTCTTATTATTTTTACTTTTAGTATTTTATTTACTTGCTTAATTAGGACATTTTGAGTTTTAATTACTGGGTTTAGAAGACCTACCGATTAATTATCACATTGGATGGCAGATCTCACCCCCTCTCCTGGTAGTTTTATCCAGATTCGTACCATACTTTCCCTCCTATCACACCCCTTTCTTTACCGTTTCTATACTTTCTCACCTTCTATTATTGCTTATCAATATATTACTTTCCGTTCTCATTCATCAGCTTGCACTTTTTGTACTCCGGTTACAGATATCTTCAGTATAGATTTTGTCAGTTATTTCTCATTTTACTTAAGTCATTAAGTTTTTTTAAATTTATCTGATCAAGTGATCATATCTCCAGTCTATCTTGACATTCTTTTTAATTATTACCTTTTTATTATTGTTAAGTTATGACTTTGTTTATTCATTTGAAATATTTATTTTAAATGAAATTTATATGTATAGGGGCGAAATAGGTATTTCCTTGTCTTTCCTACTCGCCCTAATAGTAATAAACCAGATTTTGATATTTCAAATTCCAACCAATTACCAGGAAAAAGTAAATAAAAATAAGACGAGGTGGCGCCCTATTTGTTTGTTGATTATACATACTTTTATTTATAATAATTTATTATAATTTTGTTTGTATTTTTTCTCATAGTTTATTGTTTATAATTATTAGTCTAAACTATTTAATCATTTTTTTTAATCTTATTGCATGGTATACTTTAGAATAACTTAGTTCAGTAACGTATTAATTTATTTAATCATATAGGAGGTTGACATATTTTATTACAGGCTACGCTATTGAACTTATTATTTTTTTATCCTTTTACCTTACATTAACCTGATGAAAGAGTTATATCTCATCATCAGCTCAGCTTATTTATAGTTTGTTATTTATTTATTAATATTTTCTATTACTATCCTGGTCCATACTATACTATATTAAAGTGCTTCTTTCCTTGTAACTACTTGATTATACAGATAGAAAGTAATATAAATATTTGTTTCCCCTCCACGGTTGTCCGCCTTTGCTCTCCAAAATTGTGGTTTAAGATTGTTTGGTAGGGCATTAGAGGGACACTTAGTGCTGATCCCGTGAAGTTATTTATTGAAGCTCATTTTATTACTTCAGTGTTTATTTTGTGGTTAGTGTTGATATTTAGTTTGAATATTAAAACTTGTGAATATAGTTAGAAAGTGATCAAGATCTATAGTAATTAATTAGTGCCTGTATATTTATGTGTAGTAAATTGAATGTTTTTTTAATTGTGCTACCGGATGTACTATTAAGTTTAGTGGTAGTGTACTGATATTATTTTTGTATTTTATATACTTTAATTTTCACAACTTTACCTGATTCACCATGGATATAGGACGTTTGGTCAAGGATGAACTCGAGTATGAGCTGCTTATACGAGGGGTTAAGACTCACGAAAATGCGACGAACGAGGACATGAAAGCAACTCTCCGGAAACTAGTTAAGTTAGAGAAGGATGGTAAATGTGTTGTTAGGTCACCCGTTAAAATGGACTGGAAGGAAGAGTTATCGAAGGCTACCGAGAAGCTGGATAAACTAGAGACCCTTTTCAAGAAGAGCCGGCCACTTCAAAACAGAAGTTTGATACGGTCCTGACACATCTCATGGGCCGTGTAGGACGTATTGAAACTGACACTGAAGAGCTGTCTCTTGCTAAATCGACTCTTCTCCAACGGATTCTATCTTTTTGGGAAACAATAGATCCTCAACTAGCCCAGTCTTCTACCTCTACTGAAGATAAGCCAACTGAGGGCAATAGGGAAGCAGAAGCCCAAACCGACACAAATATTCTGAAGCCTGAAGACTCTTACAAACCCGGTGATACAGCAAAAGGTAACCTGATAAACTTGAATGATGAAAATATAAACAAGCCTGAAGTTCAAGTACTAGATATACAGAATACTGAGTCTGCGGCTCTTCGAGATCGAACTGGCCATGAGTCTACAGCATCTAGAACCGAGGAACAAGTTACTCAACACCAAGGCCAGTCCAGTATTCAGGTTGCTAGTTTACAGGGTAGTGGTCAACCGGCTGTAACGATACATGGCCCACCCGGCTTCTCAATGTCGAGCGAACACAACGTGCCGACTACAAGCCAGCCAATGCTCCGGCCATCTGGGCAGTTACCAGCTTATACGAGAGTAGTTCCGTCGACTAACCCTACAACGGACCATCTTCTCTATCCAACACTTCCAGGCCATTATAAGTACACCAGCCTAGAACCACACGCCCACACCCAAGCTACATTAAGACAACCAAATCTACCAGGACTTGGATCTCAGGGTTATAATGTTCCTGGTCATTCTAGACAAATAGCGGAAGGTCATCCTAGCCTACGTGGAATGGGCTACTCATTCCATCCAGTAAACCACCTGGCGATACCAGCTGACTACAAAACACCGGCTAGGAATTCTACCGATGATCTAAACCGGTTTGGCTTAGGCGAGCTTGATCAGACACTCCCTCCTGATATAGCCCCTCGAGAAGAGCTCCGTTCGAGCGAAGCTGTGCAGGTAGTTAAAAACCAGGTACCCATCAAAGACTGGGGTGTTACATTTCGCGGTGATGGTACCGGAGCAAGCATACGATGCTTCCTAGACGATATAGAACTTCACAGACGAGCACGTAATGCTTCGTACCAGGATCTCTTCGAGGGGGCGATCGATTTTTTCCAAGGACCAGCTCTTGTGTGGTATCGATCTATCCATAAAGATGTGCGGTCCTGGAAAGAACTAGAAGATCTGTTGCGGGAAGAGTATGAAGATGAGGAGTATGGTGAGAACCTGATGCGAGAAATACAGTCAAGAACTCAAGGGGCCGACGAGAAATTTAGCACGTATGTGGCTATCATGAAAACTTTTTTCGCGCGATTACCTGAGCCCTTGACGGAACATAAGAAAGTTAAAATTCTTAAGAAAAACTTGCAACCTTACTTTTATGAAAGATTAAGTGGATTTAATATCCAAACAGTGGATGAACTTTTACAGGCAGGTAGACGGATCCAGCGTGACCGCGAGCATATGGAGAAGTTTAAGCCACCTCCTCCTGCTAGGAAGAACCTGTTAGAACCAGAGTTGGCTTATGCAGGACCTAGGAAAGAAAAATCAGAGAAAATTTCTGAGGTGGATGTAACTGCCATACAACATGAATCACCTTCATATGGATACCGGACCCCGAAAGCAAATCCTAATTCTAATAATCGGGCAGTTAAATGTCTATCGTGCTGGCACTGTAAAGAATCCGGACATGGATACCGAAGTTGTCCTAAGCTTAACATCAGATTCTGCACTCGGTGTGGAAGTGAGAATCTTCAGGATGGAAGATGCGTAGCGTGTCAGTCGAAGCGTTTAAACTCCAGAGGGGGTCGGAGGTAGGTCCGCCTTCGACTCATCCCCCGGACCAAAGACTAACACCAAAGAATGGAAAGACTGGCTCACGGAGATCCAAATAAGCGCAGCAACTGATCGTTTACTTAATTCGTTACCAGGAGACCGTCGACCCTACTTAAACGTGAACGTGCTTGGTCGAGAGATTCACGGACTACTAGATTCCGGCGCGACCCGTACTTTAGTCAGTGCCGAGGGTTGGGAGTTTCTACGAGACTTAGGTCTGAAGAAGCACTCTACTCAAGGCATCTTAGTAACAATAGCGGACGGTGGAATTTGTGACGTTGATGGAATGGTGGGATGTGCCTTTCCAACTGGATGCTCAAGTAAAGATTATCTCAGTCTTGATCGTTCCTCGACTTAAAAATAAACTTATTCTCGGATTAGACTTTTGGAGGGAGATGAAGTTGGTACCCGACCTCTCACAAGGTACCTGGACTATTAGTGAACCTGTCTGTTCTGTGAATGTGGAGGAAGGTTTACGAGCTAAAGAATCTCTCACTATCGAACAACAATTAGTATTACAAGATCTGATGGACAAATACTGTTCCTCGTATACAAATAAACTAGGGTGTACCAGTCTGGTTCAACATGTAATAGATACCGGGGATGCCGCCCCGATAAAAACAGAGATATTATCCGGTGTCACCTGCCATACAGAAGTCGATGAACGAGGAGTTAGATAGAATGATTGCGGACGACATAGTGGAGAAGTCAAGCAGCCCGTGGTCGTCTCCGGTTGTGATGGTAAAAAAACCGAACGGATCGTTCCGTTTTTGTGTCGACTTCCGAAAGGTTAACAACGTGACGAAGAAAGATGCTTATCCCCTCCCCTATGTCACCCACATCTTAGATCGGCTCAGAAACGCCAAGTACTTAACCTCACTCGACATCAAGTCCGCGTATTGGCAGGTACCCGTGGAACCGAAATCCCGTGAGAAGACTGCGTTCACTGTACCAGGCCGCGGGCTCTTCCAGTTTAAACGCTTACCTTTTGGTCTGCATAACAGCCCCGCGACCTGGCAACGCCTCATCGATAGCGTACTTGGACCAGATCTGGAACCGTATGTTACGTATACTTGGACGACATAATTGTTGTCACTGATAGCTTTGAACAACACACTGAGATTCTAAATAAAGTACTTCAAAGGCTTACCGAAGCCGGACTTACACTGAATCGGGAGAAATGTCACTTGTGTCGACCTGAGCTCAAGTATTTAGGGTACATTGTAGATGCTAAAGGCTTGAGAGTGGATCCCGAGAAAGTGTCAGCCATAATGAACTTTCCAGTTCCGAAGACGACTAAACAACTTAGACGGTTTATCGGTCTAGCCTCATGGTACCGGAGGTTCGTACCAGAGTTTGCGGCTCTTACCTTACCGCTAACGTCTTTACTTCGTAAAAATAAGAATTGGGAATGGACCAAAGAGTGTACTGAATCTTTCAACATTTAAAGGCTGCTCTGGTCTCCGCTCCGATATTAACGCCCCCGGACTTCACAAAGAGATTTTTCATCCAGACAGATGCGTCTAATGTAGGCTTAGGAGCGACTCTATCACAACAGTTGCCGGAGGGAGAACGAGTCATTGCCTACGCTAGCCGTGCCTTGACTAAGGCAGAAAAGAACTATTCGGCTACTGAGCTCGAGTGCTTAGGAGTGATATGGGCGGTAGAAAAATTTCGGCCTTATATTGAGGGGACAGCATTCACTGTCATAACGGATCATCACTCCCTTTTATGGCTGCAAAACCTTAAGGAACCCGCAGGACGTCTTGCACGTTGGGCCCTCAAGATGCAGCAATATGATATCACCCTAGTGCACCGAGCCGGTAAGGAAATAAAGTAGCGGATGCTCTTTCTCGCGCACATCCCAACTCCGAAGAGATATGTAGCTCCATCGCGGATATCGACGTCACCGAAGAAGAACGACAAATGGTACAAGAAAATGTTAGAAAATGTTCGTATGAAACCCACCAGGTACCCTCTCTGGATGATAAGGGATGGTAAGCTCTTCAAGAGGATTAGAGTCAACAAGCGGAATGCCCACGACACCGAACCTTGGAAGACTGTGGTACCCAAAGTACTCCGCCCGACTGTACTACATGAGAACCATGATGTTCCGACCGCCGGACACCTAGGACGCTTTAAAACTTTACAAAGAATTGCTGAGAACTACTACTGGCCCAGTATGTCAGCGGACGTCTACAAGTACGTTAGTCGTTGCAAGACATGCCTCTCAATAAAACCCGAACAACGTAAAGTAAAAGGTCACATGGGAGCCAGTAGAATCCCAGGAAAACCTTGGCAAGTTTTGAGCACCGACTTGATGGGTCCGTTCCCTTCCTCGTCAAAACAAAATAAATACTTACTTGTAGTGTTGGACTGCTTTACCAAGTTTGTACTTCTATTTCCTCTTCGTACGGCTACCTCAAATACTATTCTTCGGCACCTGGAGCAAGATGTTTTTCTAGTATTTGGTGTACCAGAAAATATCATCTGCGATAATGGTCCACAGTACAAGAGTGAAGTCTTCAAGCAGCGTATGAAGGACTACGACGTGGTGATAAAGTATACACCTCATTACACCGCACAATGCAATCCAACAGAGAGGGTAAACCGAGTAATCAAATCTACCATCAGCGCATATGTTCGAGAAAACCACCGTAGCTGGGATAAGTTCCTTCCAGAAATTAGATTTGCCCTGAATACGGCGCAGCACGAAGCTACTGGCCATACTCCGGCGTATCTAAACTTTGGAAGACGCATATGCAACTCTGGAAAGCAACACCGGCTCACCCTACCTGAAGGTGAAGAACAAGTCTCTCACGATGAACAGCTCAACCACCTACAGAAGCTACATCAAAACATCAATCAGAGGTTAGTAGCCGCTCACCACAAAAGTGCCTCCTCGTACAACCAAACCCGCAGGTATGGAAACTACGAGAAAGGGGATATAGTGTGGCGAAGAACCTACCCGTTGTCAGATGCTAGCAACTACTTCTCGGCAAAATTAGCACCTAAATTTATAGAGTGTCGAATCAAAACTAAGAAATCATCTCTTGTATATGAGCTTGAGGACCTAGATGGAAGACCGTTAGGGACTTGGCATATAAAAGACTTAAAAGATGGCCCCGATAAAGAAATGGAGCCTGACTCTCCAGGTAAAAATTAAAGGCATCCTTTACTCTCTTGAACGACAAATCAGACCTTGTCCCCTTTACCTAGACCTTCCCATCATCCTAGACCTTCCTGGGCTTTGTCTAACACCCTTTCCTTTAAGGGGAAGTTTCAATGTGACGATATAAATTGATTTATATCGATGTTTCATTTACTATAAATATTTTAGGGTTTATTTATTGTTTAGATGGATCTAAACACGTCCAGGTCAAAGATTTGTGTTTATGTTTATGATGTATTGATATACCTGGTCTGAGTGGGCAAGGAAGGGGAGATAATACCGAGAGGCCTAGACGACGCTGTCAACCGAGTTAGTGCGGCCACGGTGTGCATTGAGGACAAGGGTCTGACCTCTGATATAACTAGTTATTAGTTATAATTAATTTAGTCCGTAGTTAGTCATGTTAATAATTTCTCTTAGTTTGTGAGTTAAGTTAGTGGTTAAGAGGTTCAGTTAGTCAAGTCATTGTTAAGTGATAGTTTCATGTTCAGTCATTAGTGATAGTTATTAAAGGTTGTTAGTGATAAGTTATAGTTATAGCGATAACACGTACCTGTTGTACCGTAGACGGGATTCGTTACTTACCGTCACGCCGTGTCGTGTTGTGGTGAGAACTAGCGACCTGAGTACCTGTGGTGAACAATTAGAGAAAGGTTAGATAAGTAGCTAGGAGGCTACCTGAGAACCTTACCTGTCTCCGGGGGATGTCCAACCCTGGTATCTATAACTGGAACCTGACTACTGCCACATCCAAGCTCAGCTAAGTTTAGACTTAAGTCTTCTATTTTATACCTACTAACAAAGTATCAAATACTATTTTCTACTAATTACCGCTCTGGCCAGGTTACCTGTCGGTCGTTCGGGTGAAGGTATACTTGTCGATCGGGCTAACGTATACGGTAACGGTCTTTCGTAAACCTGAGAATCGGTACCTGATGTCAGGGGTCTTAGTTATAAGTTAATTATTAGACTATAATTTAGGAATTAAGTAAAATACTTATACTTACCTGTTTATATATGTATATGCATGCTTAGCTATAAGTTATTGTTTCCCCTTACTCTAGTTTATACGGCATATTTAATTGCACACGCCTAAAATATTAGCTGCTCGCTTTGCTGCATTCTTACTTATAGGAATTAGGTTAGTACTTGCATGCTCTGATTTATTCAATTTAGTTATAACTCCTGCTTGCTTAGTTTTAAGAATTTATTTCAGAACTGTTTGTATGATTATCTGTATTATACGCTACCAATATATTATATTATTGTTGGAAAAACCAAGGTTGAGCAGAAATTTTACTTATTTTCTCCTCTCTAGTCCAATTTTAGTTCGCTGCTCATTTCCCCACCCCTTGGCGCCGACTGAGCAGGGCATAGATACAAAATATTGTAACAATGTGTGTGTGTGTGTGGGTATGTATGTATGTATATGTGTGTATATGTATGTGTATGTATATGTATATATATATGTATAAGTGCATGTGTGTGTATGTGTATATATAATATATACATAAATAATAGAATTCATAAATATAAAATACATAAATAATAAAATAACATATCATAACATTACTTTAAATGCATTATAGAGTATAAAACAACGCCTCACTGCGGCACAAGACTAATGTCTATTAGCAGGGAGTACGTTTCCAATAATATCTACCAACTTCTCTCTTAATATATAAATGCTATTACCTTTTTATTATATTGTATTATATGTTATATATTTAATATAAATATTTCATATCTATCTATCTATATTACTTTATTTTGCATATACATAGTATATGCTCAAAACATTTTAATTTTAAGAAGGTATGGAAATCTCTATGTATAATAATTATTTTAGAAGTTTGTCATTATAATTATGTATTTTTTGAATAAAGGAAATATTATAAAAAAAAAAAAAAAAAAAATATATATATATATATATATATATATATATATATATATATATATATATATATATATATATATTTGTATGTGTGTGTGAGAGATAGAAAGAGAGTGTATAATATATGCAATGAGTATAACTGAAGAATTTATAAATAAATAAATAAATATTATAAGCCTTTTATATCTTGTTCAAGCAAAATAAAGAAAATAGCCAAGTACAGCAAGTATTAGGACTATACTTAGGATAATACTATATATAGAAGGAGCACAGGGCCGTAAACACAATGTAATTCCACTGATAACACGAAAGCCGGTTGACTGGTGCAACTAAGTAATGCTGCCAACCTGACAACAAAACATTATTTTAAATATTTCTCATAAATATCTATTAATGAAGAAAGATCGTAAAGAACAAATATAATAACTTAAAACACCTGCTGAGTATTTAATAAAACTGGTCTTAGATGGCAAAAGGGTGGCGGAATACGAGAATCTACATTTAGTTGACGAGGACTACTTTTTATATATAATTTTAATAAATACGATAAACTACAATTTAAAATGCTTTAAATATTGTAATGCACCGATATTTATATTAGTATTTTATGAATAATCAATCATTAATTAATAATAGAACATAATAATTCAGCAACCGGAAGTATTGCCAACTTTTTTTTAGAAAATTGTATATTGTTAGGGTGGCAGCATTACTTAGTTGCACCAGCGAACCAACTTTCGTGTTATCAGTAGTGCTCCTTCTATATATAGTATTATTCTAAGGGAATATAGGAGGGATGAGAACCGCTTACACAATCCCTTAATAAAAGGAAAATACAAGTTTAAATTCATTTAATTGTATATTCTTATATTATTTTCTCCTCTGTACCTGTGTTTATTTATTCACCTTTAGCTCTCACATTCAAAGTTATTTGCTTACATAATACCTAATCATATTTATCTCTGTTTGTACTTTGTCTACGTTTTTCTCTTTTTCTTCTTTATCGTGCATTTGACTCCTCATGTTTTATTCATCAGTAGAATGAAATTTTTAAAAAAGAAGTCTTCTATGATAGAAAGAAAAGTTACTGATAAAATAAAAGAGTTTTTTTAGAGTAAAAAAATTTCTTCTTAGAAAGAAATTCTCTCATTGTTTTTTTTTTTTTTTTTCATTCAAGTAGGTATAGTAATATTGTGCGTACAATATTTGTGGTAAATACCTATATAATAATACAAGTTTTAACATTTTATTTAGTAAATTAGTACATAGAGTACAGTCTGCCTCCGTGGCCGTGATCGTAAAGGCGTTCGATTTCGGCACCGGAGGTCCGGGGTTCGCAGCCCGGGCTATGCTCTAAGATTTTATGAATAGTATTTGTATTAAAATGATTTCGCCAACTTTAATTAATTAATTCTTAGAGTGTAGTAGATGCAACCCACCTGAGGTGGTTTCCGCAGGGTGAATACCCTGATGGGCCGAAAGGCCCTAAAACGGGCATTTTATTTTTTTAACATAGAGTATAATTAGTATTAAGAGTTTTACGTGGCAACCATTAAAGGTGACAAACAGACCGGTAAAATTGGTTCGAATAGTCCCATATAGACGATAAAGGTTAACTTTCCAAAGACAATACACAAGGACATTCTGTTAGACATCGAAAAAAAGGTAAATAATCGTGAAAAAGGATATCACGAAGGATTATAGACATTACATGGAAAATTCTATGGAAAATCCATGATGAAAGACGATATACGAAGTACAAGATTGGGGAACGATTATTTGACAAATGACTTTGCAAAAGAGCGGGGGAAAATCGTGACAATGAAGACAGACGATACAAAAGACGAAAGTAATAAGGACCATAGGGACAGAAAAATGTCATAAAAAGTATGTCATAAATGGAATAAAATCCGCTAAGAAATAAGGGAAAATCCTAAAAAAAAGTTGAGGGAGATTAAAGGGTTCGTGGAATATGCTTTACAATAAGTATAAACACTGAAAAAGATCGTGAAAAGGACGTCAGCAAGGACTATAGACATTGAAAATCACAAATTCTGAAGAAAGCTACGACAAAAAACGATAAACAATATACAAGACAGACATTACAAAAGAGCAAGAAAACATCGTGTGAAAATGATAGAAATTGCAAGAGACTGAAGAAGTAACATTTTTAAGGACATAAAACCGTGTAAAGTACATAATATAGACGATTAGCATAGCGACAAAAGATAATAAACATAGCAAAAAATATATCATTTGATACTACCGAGTTTTGCAAAAAAATAGTTAACTATTCATGTTGTTATCACAAAAATAGACACAAAATAATATAAAATTAATAAATATGCACAGTATAATTGTGCGAGAGACACCTAGGAAATGTAACAAGCAAAATGCAATGCTACATCTGGGAACTGTTCCATCATTCGACATTCGTCATCATTGGTGGCTCGACATTACGTCATGTAATAGCGGTAAGAGAGCACCGCTTGTCTCTGATAAATACTTCGTATTATATTCTTAGGAATTTAAATTGAAGGTCAGAGTGAGTTAAGGCTCTGTCGGCGCCCTGATGAGGTAGACGTAACGAAACAGAGTGGGACATGACATTATGTCGAGACATCAATGATGACGAATGTCGAATGATGGCACAGTTCCCAGATGTAGCATTAGACTTTGCTTCTTACATTTCCTAGGTGTTTCTCACACAATTATATTATAGCAAAAAATCGCGGAAAGGGCATAAAAAACAACAGACATTACAAAAGATTATGAAAATAAGATCACAAACATAATAGACATTGCAAAATATCTAGAAAATACATCAGAAAAATAATAGACATTGCTAAATATCGAGCAAAACATCAGAAAAATAATAGACATTGCTAAATATCGTAACAAATACATCAGAAAAATAATATACATTGCAAAATATCGTAGAAAATACATCAGAAAATAATAGACATTGCAAAATATCGTAGAAAATACATCAGAAAAATAATAGACATTGCTAAATATCGTAGAAAATACATCAGAAAAATAATAGACATTGCTAAATATCGTAAAAAATACATTAGAAAAATAATAGACATTGCAAAATATCGTAAAAAATACATCAGAAAAATAATAGACATTGCTAAATATCGTAGAAAATACATCAGAAAAATAATAGACATTGCAAAATATCGTAGAAAATACATCAGAAAAATAATAGACATTGCAAAATATCGTAGCAAATACATCAGAAAAATAATAGACATTGAAAAATATCGTAGAAAATACATCAGAAAAATAATAGACATTGCTAAATATCGTAGAAAATACATCAGAAAAATAATAGACATTGCAAAATATCGTAGAAAATACATCAGAAAAATAATAGACATTGCTAAATATCGTAGAAAATACATCAGAAAAATAATAGAATTGCTAAATATCGTAGAAAATACATCAGAAAAATAATAGACATTGCTAAATATCGTAGAAAATACATCAGAAAAATAATAGACATTGCTAAATATCGTAAAAAATCCATTAGAAAAATTATAGACATTGCAAAATATCGTAAAAAATACATCAGAAAAATAATAGACATTGC
The DNA here is from genome assembly GCA_018340805.1 of Microvelia longipes. NCBI lineage: Eukaryota > Metazoa > Arthropoda > Insecta > Hemiptera > Veliidae > Microvelia > Microvelia longipes. The sequence goes on along the minus strand of JACMZG010001863.1, from coordinate 61,714,250 downwards.
TAAATATCGTAGAAAATACATCAGAAAAATAATAGACATTGCAAAATATCGTAGAAAATACATCAGAAAATAATAGACATTGCTAAATATCGTAGAAAATACATCAGAAAAATAATAGACATTGCTAAATATCGTAGAAAATACATCAGAAAAATAATAGACATTGCTAAATATCGTAGAAAATACATCAGAAAAATAATAGACATTGCAAAATATCGTAGAAAATACATCAGAAAAATAATAGACATTGCTAAATATCGTAGAAAATACATTAGAAAAATAATAGACATTGCTAAAAATTGAAACAACAACAAAAACAATAAACATTGCGAAAAATTGTAGAAAAGACAACACGAAAAAAATAGAAAAGTGGTGTCTATTAAAATATTTATATTTCTTTGGAAACAAATTCTAGGCGGCAAACAGCAGTGTAGAGTCAGCACTGTTTATCAAAACTCAGATCAATTCTTACCCTGATAGTTTAATTATTTTTGATCAAATTAAAAAGAACAATCTGATGAGAAAGATGTGAAATATTAAAAACTCTAAAATGAGGAAGAATAACAAGAGGAAATAAGAGATTTTGCAAGTCGTACATGTTTGGAAGGGTCCAAGGGATTAGTCCTAACTAGACGGGATCAAGCCAATTTCACGGGCGTCTTGTCATACCAGGGCCAACGACTACACTGACACATCTACAGGGAGACAGCTTAAGTAGAAGGGTTTGGTGACACTAACAACGTGGCCCTAGACAGAGCTCTACGTGACCCTAAACCATAACCGACATGGACCCTAACCATTTACAGATGAAATAACAAGGACCTTTTTTGGATTTTACCTCCCTAAAGAATATACAAATCAGAATAAAATTCATCGGGAAAAGTACACATAATTAAACCTTAAGTTTTATGATTTTAATGTTTTTTCAGTTGTAACCGCGTCAATAAAGATGATGTATTTGACGTTTCGATTCCACTTTGGAAGACATCTTCAGGAATGTAGAGAGTCTTCGATGAAAACACAATGCTCTTAAAAACTGATGGTGGAAGTTTACTCCGAAAATCGGGATAAGTGACATCACACCATGTAGATGTTATGGAGGACTGTAACCATAAACAAGCGGTTAGCGGATTCTTAAAAAAGAACGAGGCGGTACCTGTTGGTTAGCGGCGGGCGGAGAGCTAGGCTCGAGTATGTACAGCGTTAAGACGCACACGCACACTGCTTTCTTCTTGTATTTTCACACCTTTCTTCCGTACATGAACGTTGACCGCACAACAGTAAACAATTATTATCTGAACGGTTTAAACTCCGTATTATTTCATAATTATTTTACCAAAACCGCCGGCCAAGAATCGTGACAATGATTCTTAGTAAATTTTAACAGAGTTACAGGCATGAAATTAAGCATAAGTAAGTAAGCAAAGTTAAGTTAAAGTTAATTGAAGTATGATAAAGAAATTAAATTTGTAAAAAAAATGATTTTACTTCAGATGTAAAAGTTAAACAAAAATGTTACTTGAAAGTTAAAGTTAAATCAAAATGAAAAAAAGTATAGCTTCATGAATGAAAATAAATTATCTTTGAAAATCAAAATTTCGACTTCGAAGAAAAAGAATAAGACTCCATTTTTCAGACAGATATAAAGGAGCAAGTTTTCTCACTGGTCGCTTATAAAGACCGCGAGAAGTTCTAACAGACACGATACGTTCAACGCCGTCATCTTGGTTTGGAAAAACCTCCTCAATTCTACCCAAAGGAAAAGTCAAAGGAGAAGCTCCGTCTTCTTTCACCCAAACAAGTTGACCAACTTGTAGATTTTCAGCGTTGTTAGAGAACCATTTAGCCTTTTGTTGCAAGGTTAACAGATACTCTGAAGACCAACGTTGCCAAAAGTGTTGGAACATTTGAGACACTTTCTGCCATCGAGATAATCTGTTCAGCGGCAATTCTGTTAAGTCAAGCTCCGGCACCGCTACTAATGGTGCACCTATTAAAAAGTGACCCGGAGTCAAAGCCTCCAACTCATTAGGGCTTGGAGATAAATCACAAAGCGGTCTAGAGTTGAGAACTGCTTCAACACGGGCAAGCATAGTAACAAACTCTTCAATTGTTAGTATTTTGTCACCAACTACCTTGTGGAGATGAGATTTAGTATTTTTAATGTTGCTTTCCCATATACCACCCATAAAAGGTGCTCTAGGGCAGATGAAATGAAAGTTGATCTCTAGTTTAGCTAATTATGATGTAATGTAGCGTTGGTTGTCTTCCTGTTTCAAAAAACTGACAATTTCTGTGAGCTCTCTAGCGGCTCCACGGAAGTTAGTAGCTTGATCGCTGTATATATCAGATGGGAGACCACGGCGGGCGACAAAACGAGTAAGAGTAGCAATAAATGCTTCCGAAGAAAGACTAGTCAACGCCTCTAAATGAACAGCCTTAGTGACCATACAAATAAAAAGGGCAAAATATCCTTTATAAGAGCTGGCGTTTCGGCGATAACTCTCTTTAATAAGAAAAGGTCCAGCTAAATCTACACCACAGCGGGAAAAAGGACGCGCAACAGTCACTCTACTGGAAGGTAAATCAGCCATCATTGGAGATGGTGTTGTGATGCAAAATCTAGAACAAGTCAAACACAGTCTTATGCGTTGACGTATAACTGAGTGCGCTGAAAGAATCCAAAACTGTTTTTGAAGCAAGGCTCTTAATGTTCGTGGTCCAGCATGCAAATAGAATTTGTGATAGTGGTCTATCAGAACATTCGTAAGATGGCAGTGTTTAGGAAGCCGCAAAGGATGTTGAGCACTGTAAGGTAAGTTTGCGTGTTTCAGACGACCTCCAACTCGAAGAAGTCCTTGTTCGTCGATAAATGGAGTAAGCGGTAGTAAAGAAGATGATTTAAGCTGTTTAGAATGTAAAGTAAACATTCTGAACTTGTCTGACCAAATTAAGTAAGGCTTTTCGGAGTTCGGAAACAGAAATAGGCTCATTTGAAGGTGGAACTACTCCTTGAGAACTCAAACGGCACCAAGAAATGAAACGAGACACATAAACTTGAATTTTCTGTATTTTAAGAAAAGAAGAGAACTGTGACATCCATTCAATGTCTTTCTCTAAATCTGCTTCGGTTAAAAGGACTTTAGCCGTCGTAGGTTTGAGTTCAGGTAGTTCCTCTGTGGGAATAGGAGACCATACAGGTACAGGCCAAGCCGAACGAGATTGGTGTATCCATTTTGGTCCTTGGAACCACTCAGAACATTGAGATAAACTTAGAGCATCTAAACCCCTAGATACGACATCAGCAATATTTAGATCGTAGAAATATGTCTCCAATCGTTTAACTGAGTGTGCTCTAAAATTGAATTAACCCGGTTACCCACATACATTTTTAATGTGTGGGGCGGTTTATTTAACCAAGAAAGTACAATACTTGAGTCAGTGTGGAGATATAATCTATCGATGACCAATTTAGAAAAAACAGGTTGTAAAGAACCTATAGAACGAGCTAGTAAGAGAGCACCAGCTAGTTCTAAACGAGGAATAGTAGAGCCTTTTAGCGGGGCAACTTTAGATTTTGCCAATAAGAGAGATATATGCGGCGGTGAATTACAACGTGAGACTCTTAAATATGTATATAACACAACCGTACCCACGTTCGGAAGCGTCAGAAAATCCTAATACTTAAATAGAAGTGTAAGTTTGAGGTAGTATCCATCGCGGGAGGCGTATGTTTGAGAGACAAGATAGATCAGAAGTGAGCGAATGCCATTTTTGATACAGGTCTTTAGTGAGATGATCGTCCCATGCTAACCCTGCCGTCCAAAGAAGCTGCATAAAACATTTCAAGGCAAAGGTAAGCGGAGATAAAAATCCTAACGGATCGTAGATACTTGCGATAATAGATAAAACTGATATTTTCGTAGGCGGTTCACTTCGAGTAGGTAAGTCGTTATTATAGGACAAAACATCAGTTGTAGGTTCCCAGCGTATCCCCAATATTTTACAGGTTTGATCTTCGGATATAATAAGCGGACTGGAAGAAGATGCGTTGACAAGACATAGAAATTCTTTTGAATTACTCTTCCATTTGCTCAATTCGAAACCGCCGGCCCTGAGCAACTGGATTAACTCATCAGCTAGACTAATTAAACTAGAAAGAGACTGGGTTCCTGTCGTAATATCATCCATGAAGGTGTCTTCCAATAACACACGTGCAGCGGCGGGAAAAACATCTCCTTCATCCTTAGCAAGCTGTATTAAGACCCTCTGAGCATGCCAAGGGGAAGGGGTTAGTCCATATGTGACAGTATTTAACCTATACTCTTGCAAAGGTTCGTCTGGATTATCTCGATAAACAATATGAGTGAATTTGCGGTCATCATCATGTAAAAGAATTTGGCGAAACATTTTTATAATGTCGCAACAGAAAACAAATTTATGGAGTCGAAAATTCATAATAATATCCGGAACTTGTTTCTGGAGTTTCGGTCCAGGATATAACGTGTCGTTTAAAGAACGCTGAGATGCTTTCGCGCTTCCATCAAAAACTACTCGTACAGGCGTTGTTTGTGAATGCGGGTTGTGAACACAAAAATAAGGTAGAACATATTCAGCCTTTTCTAAAGTTTTTTCCATATGACCCAAATTTTCATATTCATGAAGAAAAGATGAACAATTTTCTTTGAGCACGTTATTGCGGCGAAAACGTTGTTCAAGTGATAAAAACCGTTTAACCGCAACTGACCTAGACTCAGGAAAATTTAAATCGGTATTTTTGAATGGAAGGCGAACTATGTATCGACCGTCCTTATTTCTTTCGTGAGTAGAAACAAAATGTTTTTCGCATAGTTCGTCCTCAGGATTAAGAATTGGCGTTATAGGAACTTCTTCAGTTTCCCAGAAGCGAGTTATAGATTCTGATAATGGATCAACAGCGGTACAGAGTGATACTAAACCTCTTGGAGGCTCAGCGTCTGATGATATAGGCCCCATTACCACATCACCAAAAATAGTATGAATAACACTTTCCTTAAGATGGAAATTGGGCTGTGAAGTCAATACTAAAAGGAATAAATCAGCACCTATGAGAAAGTCAATGGGTCCTGGAGTTCCAAACTCAGGGTCCGCTAAATTAAAATCCGAATAGTTTTTAATAAGCGAATTAGCAAGTGCAGTAGGCGGCGTAGGCCCTAAGATTTCTGGAAGAGCTACTGCTACTGTGGTTACTCGAGGCTCAGACGTATAAAGCGGTTTAATTTCACACTTAACTAATCCGGTTCCTTCAACAACTGGTACCTCACCAAGTCCAGTAAAGCGTAAGCGTCGTGGAGTAACATCTAAACCTAGTTTAGCAACACAACTCTCAGTTATACAGCTGCGAAGAGAAGCTGGATCAAGAAGAGCTCTGCAAGTAGAAAAAGTGCCATCTTTACACTTTAATGAAATTAATGCAGTGCCGAGAACTACTGTAGAGTTTATTTGTTTAGTTTGAGTAGATAAGTTTGTCTCTGAGTCCAAGTTATCAACAGTATTAGAGCACAATGACTTATTTTGATCCTGGCGTGTTGGAATTTTAACGTCGATATGAATCAATGTATGATGGCGAGCCTGACAACGGAAACATGATGATGTAGAGCGGCATTTCTTCACAGGGTGAGTTAAAGAAAGACAATTCTCACATGCCTTTAAAGCTCTTACTTTATTTACCCTTTGCTCAGGTGACATCTGTTGAAAGCTATAACATTTATACAACGGATGAGCAGCCTGGCAAAGAGGACACGGTGAATAAAACGAATTGTAAGATGATGTATTTGCGTATTGTGGTGTATTAGGATAAATATTCGAGACATGCGGTGCGGATGAAGAAGCGTTAGTATACTGAGAAGCGGTGGCCATCATAGGCGTGCATTGCGACGTCGATGGGAAGGCTGGCGGATATTGCAGCGCGGCGGATGAATAATAAGAACCGTAATGCGGATGAAAAGCGGGTGCGGATTGCATAGGAGAAGCGGTTGAGTGCGTAGAGTCTTGCGGTGCGGTTGTTTGAATAGCTGTTTGTTGATCAGTAGTTGAAAAAGACAGTAAACATTTTTTAGAATTTTTAGATTTAGAAGTGTCAGAAGATGTACCCTTCGAATGAGAAGAAGTCTCTGCTGCTGTTATCTCTAGAACCTTAAGCTGTTTTTGACAAACTTAACTAAGCTATCGTACTTAGGAAAATCAGTACCAACATTTTCTCTTTCAAAGGCTTTTACAGTAACAGGGTCCAAACGACGAAGTGCCAAATTTAAAACTATTAAATCAGATAAGTCCTCGACTCTCATGTTAGTCAACCCCACGACAGCATCGTTGAATTTAGTGAGAAATGTTTGTAAACTTTTAGCAGTCTGGTGTATTGGTGGTTTTTCAAAAGAAAAAAGTTCATCAAAAAGTGAGCAGCTAGTAACCTCTTGTCTTCAAAACGCTCCTCAAGAGCATTCCAAGCTGAGTTAAAATGTTCTGCCGACAATGGGAAACTACTAATAATTTTTAGTGCTTCGGGTTCTAAATAAGAACGTAAATAATAATATTTACGAGCGTTGTCTAATGATTTGTCGTTAATAATTACAGCCTTAAACAAATCTCTAAACTCGGGCCAATCTTTAATTTTACCTGAAAAATGTTTAAAATTTAAACGAGGAAGTTGATTTTGATTGCCTTCAGTAGTAGAACACCGATGCATTATAGGCTCGTTAGAAGGAACATTTAATTTTTCATAAGCAATTAAAATTGCTCCATACAAATCATCGAAAGCGGTGAGTGACTGAAAATCAGGTTCTACTTGATCATCTATTTCTACTTGCAGAGTAGAAATTTCATCAATATAAGAATAATAATGTGCACGGGTCTCTGCTAAAGTTTGATAGCGTATAATAAATTGATTTTTAGCGGGTTCATTGTCTGGAAGTTGAGCAATAAGATCGTAAATAAGTTGAACGCGTCTAAAATAATCCTCTCTCTTCTTTTCTAAAACTCTCAAACGGGCACGCTTCGCTTCCATGACAGTAAAATAATATTACCAGAATAAAATAGAACAAAAAATAAAAATTAAACTTCGAAGGATTAATAAAGTTGATTCGTAAATAATAAAATAAATTAAATCCACAATCTTGAAGGAAAAAAATGTAAAAAATAATTTTATGAAGTTGATGACTAGGCTAGATAAGCGTGAAATTCGTAATAGAAAGAAGTTTTTTGCAAGAAAATCGAAACAGTAGATGAGAAGATACGCGCGAACACACATACGCGGGGAGAGGTGAGAGCCTGCGGGGAGGGGGAAGTATACAGAGAGAGTATGGAACAAGTATAGTGAGGTGTAGACGCGGGGTCCTCGTGCGCCACACCACTCTAACGTCCAAGCACAGAATCCTACCTTCCAGCCCTACTATACAAAACTACTCTTACCTTCACACTAACTCTATTATAAACTTTATAATAATTATTATAATTGAAGCTATACGTAAATATTATTGAATTTTTTAATTTAAAATAAAATATAATCATGAATTTTTATAAAAAAACGAAATCTACAAAATCATTAAAGGAATGTATCTTGAATAAATAAATTAAAATATGCATCTAATAAAATATTGATTAAAGAAATATTAATTAAATTTAATAAATATGAATTTAAATCTATAAGGTTTCTGTTTTTAAAAGAGGTTTTAAAAAAAAACAAAATTTAGAGTCCACAATAATTTTTAAAAAAATGCCTGTGGCTCGAAGGCCAAAAAATGATATGGTGGAAGTTTACACCGAAAATCGGGATAAGTGACATCACACCATGTAGATGTTATGGAGGACTGTAACCATAAACAAGCGGTTAGCGGATTCTTAAAAAAGAACGAGGCGGTACCTGTTGGTTAGCGGCGGGCGGAGAGCTAGGCTCGAGTATGTACAGCGTTAAGACGCACACGCACACTGCTTTCTTCTTGTATTTTCACACCTTTCTTCCGTACATGAACGTTGACCGCACAACAGTAAACAATTATTATCTGAACGGTTTAAACTCCGTATTATTTCATAATTATTTTACCAACTGAACTAAAAACATTGAACCTTCAGTTTTAATTTTTACATTACTGAAATTGAAGATAAATTAAATACTAGCATATTTACAAATTGTTTCGGATGAGTATAAGATCTATGGATATGTAAACTGATGAACGCAAAAGGAAGGAAATGTTAGGAGTTTTACGACTTTTATAGATCAGATACGTTTTCAAGATCTCTGAATAACACGGAGCGGCAAATATTTTTACAAACAAGAAATATTTACATTACATTTAACTTTTAATTGCACATACAAAGCCATTTTCATCATAAAGAACGATTTTAAAAATTGATTAGAAATATTGCTGATTCATTATATTTGGTCAATGACGTCAAAACAACTTGGTTCTTAATGCGGTTTTTGTCCTCAAGGTTGATTTTAATTCAAAAATATTATTTAACTCTTAATATAGCGTGATTACCAGAATCCGATTTTTAAAAGCATCCACACAAATACACACCACACACACTCACACACACATATGTATACTTTTATATACTTCTATATACACAAATATATTTTTAAATACTAATTGGATCCGTTCAGAATTAAATATTTACTCAAATATAAGTAATTGTATAATCTTAATATATATATATATATATATATATATATATATATATATATTAAGATTTGGACCACCCCAAGTGTCGTAAATATATATTTGCAATTATACATATATATATATATATATATATATATATATATATATATATATATTATTAGAAACTCGTTTAAGACAGACCTTTTCTGACATGAGCCAAAGGGCAATCGATTCATGTAGAGTTAGTAATAGTAAACTGTCTGACGACGAACACTCTCTCGTATCCAGACCGAGACTGCCTACGAGCACTCCTTCTTCCAAGTACCCGGGCCTAGCCTTAACAGTCTCACATCTGTAAGAAAGTGTCCCCAGACTAGCCGTACATTAATAACTGTATCTAATAAAACAGTAACTCAGATCTCATCATATTCTTATAATTACAATCAGACTTAATCTACTTAATATGAGTACTTTATCTTAATACTAGTGATGCTTCCATGACTATTCCTTTTATATCTAACAATATATATATATATATATATATATATATATATATATATATATATATATATATTATATATATATATATATTATATATATATATATATATATATATATATATATATATATAATATATATATATATATATATATATATATATATATATATAATTATATATATATATATATATATATATATTATATATATATATATATATATATATATATATATATATATATATATATATATATATAATATATATATATATATATATATATATATATATATATATAATATATATATATATATATATGTTAGATATAAAAGGAATAGTCATGGAAGCATCACTAGTATTAAGATGAAGTACTCATATTAAGTAGATTAAGTCTGATTGTAATTATAAGAATATGATGAGATCTGAGTTACTGTTTTATGATACAGTTATTAAGTACGGCTAGTCTGGGGACACTTTCTTACAGATGTGAGACTGTTAAGGCTAGGCCCGGGTACTTGGAAGAAGGAGTGCTCGTAGGCAGTCTCGGTCTGGATACGAGAGAGTGTTCGTCGTCAGACAGTTTACTATTACTAACTCTACATGAATCGATTGCCCTTTGGCTCATGTCAGAAAAGGTCTGTCTTAAACGAGTTTCTAATAATATATATATATATATATATATATATATATATATATATATATATATATATATATATATGTAAATGCAAATATATTTACGACACTTGGGGTGGTCCAAATGAGATGAAACCGGTTTCTATTGTTTTAATTCGCTATCGAATGTGACACTTCGTAGTCATGTATTATTTTTAGAAACAATAGGAAAGAGGTAGAAAGAGGTAAGCGGTAGAAACTCAGTACTAAGGTATTTAAAAACGTAGACAGACAATTAAAAAAAATCGTCCGATGTATAGGGAAGAGAGGCTACAGAGAAATATAGAGGTCTCACGGAACGATTACCATGTTTGATACATTTAGGAAGTAACAGACTGATGTATTGGAAGGTTAGGCTAGAGAGAATTATAGATATGAGAATGAATTTTTACCTTTTGAGTCAAGGTAAACGATAAATCCCGTTAAAAGTTTCGCTTTAACTGTAAGAGCCATCTTCAAGAATGTAGTACATCATGGATGAGAACAAATTGATCTACAAAACTTGAAGTAATGATTGGAGAAGTGGCTGAACTATTTATACCTGTTTATAAGCTACCAGTAGCGTAGAACTGGCTACTAGCAGAGTTCATGGACTGGCTTCGAAGTTGCTCAAGATGGAGTTGTGACCAAAAATGGTAAAACACACACCTGGATCCCATGGTATAATATAAATTAAATAGTTTTGAAGGAATGTTTAAATAATATTTTTCTGATAAAACACAGAAAAAGTATTTAAAATAATTCAGACGAATAAATTCGACAAAATAAAGTTTGTCTTCAAATTTTATTTTTATAGAGTTATTGTAATAAGAAAGGTTTGGTAAAAGGATGGACAGTGGGGTTAGACCCACTCCTCGTACAAATTGAGGATCAAAGGGAAAATCCCCCCTTGTTTGGGAAAATATGTACAAAAAGAAAAGGGGATATATTATATGATACAACGTTTTGCGAATATAAAGCGGAGGCATATGTTCGGAGGAGTTTTACAAAATGACCTACTTGGGAGGGTTTTTAAGGTTTAGGCAAATTCCGAGGAGGGGAAGAGGGAAGTTACTGAAATTTTGGGTATAGTTTGGAAAATATTAAGGGTGGAAGGTCAGAAGGCGGTGTAAAAGGAAGCGAGTTGAAATTCTATCCAATATTCTAATATCCGAATAAGAAGCTAGTGTTAGTAACATTGGTTTTCTCAATCCTGTTCCTTTTTCTTCCGTCGTTTTGTTTCAAGCGAAAAAGGGTTTCTGCAAAGCTATTTCTTAAAATGAGCGATTTTTTGTAGAAAATCCTAAATAGGGAGGGGGATAAATACATTTATTCTATGAAAAATCTCCAGTCCCAGGCCAAGTACAAAAGATTTACGTCACCATAGCACGTATTCGAAAATTCTTTCTTGGCCAGTCCAGGCCAACTATCATAGTGTCAATGAAGGTCTGTTGGGCTTGGGTATTCTATTAAATAACTGAAGTAGAGAAAAACCAGTTCGATAATAAAATATTAGAAAAAAGCCACTTAAAACGTGTTTAAATAAGATGTCAGTTTAACGCTGCTTGTTTAGCAATGTCTTCGTAAATAGTACGACCGACAAGACAATATACACGCACAAGAACAAGACAACCACTGTGCACATCCAGATTATCCCTTGTTTTACCCTGGGATGTTTAGGGTCGCAACGACTCCACCAGAATATCAAGTAGACGAAATAAAAAAAAGACTCAAAAAAGTTAAGAATAACTTTACCACTGCCTTCAAAGGAAAATATTATTCTGTATATTTAACAAAAGAAAGAGTATTTCCTTGACTCATAATACCTATTTTAGATTACCCGAGGGACCGAGTTCGCAGGTCAGACTAAATATACTTTTTAGAATATACTATAACAAGAACAACTTCAACGTCTTCTCCCGAAAAGTAGGAATAATTTTAACAAAATCCAAAATTAAAAAAATGAAATGGTACAAAGCAAAATATAAAAAATCTGGAAAGCCGCTTATTACTTTATCTCATTTATACCCTAAGTATACAGAAAAAGTCTTCAATTTGCAAAAAAACCCGAATTATCATATAATTATTATAATAATTATTATTGATATAATGATATAATATTAATTGATATAATTATTATATGATAATTATTTATTATCACCGGAATTATCCGTTCAGGAGACCCCCCTGAGTAGTTTTCAAAAGTTGACAGTTTGTATGTGTGAGTGTGGTCTGTTATCATAGAATCTCCAGTGTATTTATGCTAGAGAGTCAAAACTGGGAATAAAAATCAATATGTAGGTCTAGTTTTTATCCTAGGAAAAATTAGTCGATTGGTTTGAGATTTGGCACGCATGTAGTCATATGACTGTCTATATATGTTGTCATATATATATATATATATATATATATATATATAATATATATATATATATATATATATATATATATATATATAATATATATATATATATATATATATATATATATATATATATATATATATATATATATATATATATAATATATATATATATATATATATAGACAACATATGTGCCAAGTTTCGTCTCATTTTTAAAATTAGTTTAAATGTTGCTAAATATAACTAAAAATTGTAAAAAAATCTAAAATTGATTGAAATTTGGTACAAGTGTATTACTTTACGTAATTAAAATTAGTATACTATGTTTCGTTTCTATATGGCAAGTATATCTATGGTTTTTGATGGATCATAAAAGTTAAGCAGCATCAAGCGAGATCAGTGTCTGGAAGGGTGGCCGCTGGAAACAAAACTAACGCAACTACTATATTAGAACGATCAAAGCGAGTCCGAAGACGTGATGCAGTATAAATGTGACGCATTGTAAATTCTGAGGAGGAGCGAAGCGAATCAGACGTTATGAGGAAAAACCTTGAGGTACCTGTATCAGATTTTTTACTTTAATTTCCGAAAATAAAAGGACTTTTACTTTTTCAATGCAAACGGAAAGAATACAATAAGAAACCTGTTGAGAACTGAAATTAATGACAATGGTGTTCTCACACAGACCCCTTTTTAAGATTTCAAAAAGTAATTTTTATGTGCAAATTTGCAAGTAAATACAATCGCTACATGAGATCTTTCATATTTAGGTTTATCTAGCAATACCTTAGATTCTAGGACAGAGTAACCTAAAATTCAAAGAGTTTAACCTTTCTGTCCTGGTCACGGTTCTAATTCAGCATTATATAATTAATTAAGTTTTAGTCTCAGAGCCGCACTATTTGTTTATGCAACAATCGCACTATTTCATGCAAACAATCGCACTTTTGTTCATGCAACAATCGCACTATTTGTTTATGCAACAATCGCACTATTTGTTCATGCAACAATCGCACTATTTGTTCATGCAACAATCGCACTATTTGTTCATGCAACAATCGCACTATTTCTTCATGCAACAATCGCACTATTTCTTCAGCAACATCGCACTATTTCATGCAACAATCGCACTATTTGTTCATGCAACAATCGCACTATTTTTCATGCAACAATCGCACTATTTTCATGCAACAATCGCACTATTTCTTCATGCAACAATCGCACTATTTCTTTATGCAACAATCACTCTATTTCTTCATGCAACAATCGCACTATTTCTTCATGCAACAATCGCACTATTTCTTCATGCAACAATCGCACTATTTCTTCCCTTACCTTTATGTTATACAAATAATCTGCCAGACATTGATCTAAGTTTCTGAGCTAATTTCATTCTTATATTATATGCCTTAGAAAAATTTCACTTAAACATGTAGAAGTTATAATAGCATAGAAGTACCTATACAAGAAGATAATTTGTTGTTTATGAAATACGTCGAAATACATTACGTAATATTTTTAATTTGTCAAATATTGATTCAAATACGATATTTTAGCATGTTCTATATATTTTTTTTGTCTTCGTGTATTCTATGTGTTTTTTATATGCAATAGTGTATGTATGTATGAATGTGGATATTGTATGCACAAGAATAAAATAACTTTATAAGACTATGTAAATATTCACTTTTCTTTTATGCTTTATTAACAATTTAAAATCTTTGTTTAAATTTACAATTAATTTAATAAGAAACATAGGTAATAATTTAATAGAAATTACTAACTTTATGTAATATAATATTTAAAAATCGTTTTTTAATTAAGAAATTATATCTGTACACAAAAAAAAGCAACAGCTTAAAAAAATAAAAAAATGCGAACTAAAAGTTGACACAGCTACGGCTGATTAGACTTAAGTATTTTCTTGAATATGTAAATATTTATATGTTTTTATTCATTGTCTAATAAATGGCTATTCTATTCTATTCTATTCTATACATTACGTAATAAGTAGTTCACTCCGAACAAGGGTGACAAAAATTTATACAGACTGACATGATTTCTAATGACGAAAGAAGAAAACAACTTTTATTAATTAATTTCTAATGACGAAAGAAGAAAACAACTTTTATTAATTAATTTCTAATGACGAAAGAAGAAAACCTTTTAATTAATTTCTAATGACGAAAGAAGAAAACAACCTTTATTAATTAATTTCTAATGACGAAAGAAGAAAACAACCTTTATTAATTAAAGTAGCAGAAAACAACTTTTATTAATTAAAGTAGCAAACATTTATTGGGATCCTGTTGTAATGGTTAGCACGTTCGTCTAGGATTTCATGCGAGTTATGGACATGTTTTATGTGGTTTTGAGCTTGTGCGATGTCAGGCACTTATAAAAGATTCCTAATCCTAAATGAACCTGGGTTTATGAAAAATGTAGGACCCTCAATAGTAGCACATAAAATATTTGTTTCTGCCTTATAGTGTCCAGAGAAGGATATTTTGTATGGCAGTGGGGCACGTGTTGCTTCTAGTTAAAGCTACTAAAACTAATAGTAAAGTCGCGGTTCTTCTGTGTGTTAGACGTCAAACATTTCTGCACTAGAACTCATAAGGTAGAACACTATCTTCTAGCAAAGGAAGTTAGCAAAAATGGTCAAACAAAGTGGCCTACTTGTTGGGTGATTTAAAAGCTCCCTTTAAATTACTATACTATTAATCACTATCACCAATAATTATTACGTTTTATAATACTGCCAACAATTTATAGAAAAGGAAAATTTGAAAAACATAAAAAATAGAATAGTTAATATTACCCACGACCCTATACAAATATATCATGTGTATTGAGCTAATTTTAAGCCAATAAAGAACTTGTTCATGATAATCAAATTTTGGCATCGACCAGTAACATTTATTAATAATCATTTATTTGTTTATATAAAACAATCAAAAGGGTTCTAGCTTATATAAATATAAACTATATATTTATATAAGATAACATATAAAGTATAGCAGAAAAATTAAATACCACTTGGTAAAAAGTATTAAATAATAAAGAAAAAGAAAATGCGGTCAGACATAATAATTTGCTGTCTTAACCCATATTATCCCGGTGATGCGTTTTCGCAACAGTATTTGGGTTCAAAGATAATTGCACCTTGATGACAATAACAATAGAAATACGTATTTACTAGTACATAATCTCTTAATGCATACTTTGGACAACAAATAGATTTACTAAAAACATTTAATCAGTCCATAGCTTTTTCGCTAATAGTAGACATACATAAGTGTTAATTTTTTTTCAATTGGAACATGACCCATGGCTGATATTAGGTAAGTTACACGTTTACTATTAATTATTTTATTTTAATTTTATGTTTTATAAGTTAGTAAAGGTTCATTTAATGGCTTAGTTTATATAGTAAATTTATTTTACTACACTGTTGTTCTCTATTGAATGTTAAAATTGAGTGTTGCGAAAACGCAACACCGGGCATATACGGGGTCATAAAATGGAATATTTTACTGTTTTAGAACAATTCAGGCAACGGAGGAGGTGTTAAGCATAATGTAGCGAATGGATGAAGAGGACAACCGATTATTGGCAGAAACAGCCAATATTAGCGTTTATTTTGCTCCTCCTAATGCAAGCTACGACACTGACAAGGACAGTGCCGATGAGGACGAGGGAGGAAAAATTGATAACTTTTGTGGTAATCAACTTCGGGCAGAGGCAGAACTTGTTCTCGGATTTGATGATGAGACAGCAGTAGAATTATTACCAGAAGCCCAAAGCTTTGATGAATCTTCAACTTAATTGGTACCAAATAGATCATCTAAAACTAAGATAAGAGAAACCCCTTCTACTTCTCAAACAAGCTCTGTAACTGAACCTCAATTGTTTTTTGCTCCTGTTCGAGACAAAAAACAAGTATGGAAAAAAGGAGCTCTTCCTCAAAATAATATCACTCAAGCTTTACACAGTCAAGAGCAGCCCTATGGTCCTACTCATATTGATCGCCCGTTTTCTCCTCTTGAAGCCTTTCAGTTCTTTTTTACGGATGATTTTCTTTTGGAAATTATAAACCAAAGTGTCACTTATGCTGTCCAGAAAGGAAAAATGAACTTCGAGCTATCTGTCTCTGATCTCAAGGCTTTCATTGGGGTACTTGTTGTTAGTGGTTACAACAATCTGCCAAGGCGCAGAATGTTTTGGGAGGAAAAAAAGATACCCGTAACGCTCTCATTGCAGACTCTATGAGACATATTCGATTTGAAGATATAATGAGGTTTGTGCACTTCAACAATAATAGTGAACTAGACAAAAATGACAAACTATTTAAAATAATTGACACAATATAATTGTGCGAGAGACAATGCAAAACTCGGTAGTATCAAATGATATATATTTAAAATAAGGCCACTTATCGACCACCTAAATAATGCTTTTTAAATATTTTGTGATTTGGGAGAATGAGTCTAGCGTCGATGAAGCTATGATACCCTATTATGGTCGTCATGGCTTAAAGTAATACATCAGAGGCAAACCAATACGGTTTGGGTTTAAGACATGGTCCCATGATTTAAAGTTGGGTTACCTTATTAATTTGGATATATATCAAAGAGCCAAAGGTCCTAAAAACCCTTATAGAAACAATTTTGGTTTAGGAGAAGGGACATTGCTAAAAATGGCAGAAAATTTGCCTCGTAATGAGAATAACATTATCAAACCCATCACATGTTTGCTGACAATTTTTTTCGTCTCTAAACGCGCTATCAGTGTTCACAAAGCATTCTATAGGCTTTACAGGTACAATTGGAAAAAACAGGGTTCCTCTATGTCCTCTTAAAGATTTTAAAACAATTAAAAAAAGATCGTGGAATGGTTGCTTCATAGATCTTCAGCTGAAAAGTGGGGTTTTCCTAAAATGGATCTTCTAGAGTTTAGAAGAAATATAGGTCTAGATGTTCTAGAGAAGTTTGGAACTCCTCGATCAAGAAACAATGCGTTCTGTTCTTCGTCTATTTTAGATAGTGTCTACAGGCACTAGGTACGACGAAATTGGACATTATATAACTGCCCAACAAACCCGCACTAGATGAGCTCAATGCAAATCAACCTCTATAAGAGCTGTGCCAAATGCCAAGTGGCATTGCATGAAAATGTTTTTTAGCATTTCATACCCATGATAAATCGACGTATTACAAATAATCAAGTTTTACAAATATTTCTTTAGAATTCAAAATATAAAAAATATTATTTTGTTTTGCTTTTTTTCTAAAAATTTAATGGTTTTGCTCAAAATTTTCATAACAACAATAATTGTTTGACAATAAATATAATCCTGCACTAAAATTACATAAAGGGTCAATTCATATCTTAGATGTAAAATGCTTTTAAAATTCCAGTTTCATCTCTTATATCTAAAGTCTATATAGAATCACCATTTTCATTTTTTAATATTTTCAGAAATACATATAATATAATAAAACAATTGTTTATCAACTAGATTTTACTGTATATTAATAAATATATTTCTAAAAAAAGAAAATTAAAAATATGTTTTGTTTTCCCCAAAATGTATACCCTATATGCCCGGTGTTGCGTTTTCGCAACGGCCGCCATCTTGGAAATGGCTTATCAGATTTTGGTGAAATATTTTTTTTGGACATTGGGTCATATAGGTCAAGTTTAGTGAGTTCATCAAAATCCTCAACCAAAAAATTAGTGGGCACATATGGGTTAAAATGTCAAGGAAAGAGCTTCAGACTTGCTGAGGACGGGAGGGGGAATTACAACGAAACTCCAAAGCCATATTAATCAAGTTAATCATCCTTCTTTAACGACAATTAAACGTAACAGAGAAAAAAAACAAAATTAAAAATAAAGAGAGAGGGAATGTTTTTTTTGTTGAATATTTTAAAACAAGGTTATTCGCTATAAGGAAAGCAGAACAGGGAATGTCTATTAATTGACTGATGTAAGAAGCTAAGCTATTAGTGCAAGAGCCAGGCCTAAAAAATGTGACTCATTTTGTACTAGTTCATACCAAATTTTTCTGAAAATATACCCTATATTGTAAAGGAAAATCATAGTATGCCTATACAGAGGGGAGCCCTTCGTATGAAGGCGCTGGCTCAAAATATTAGAAAAACGCACAAATTCCTGTTTTCTTACAATAAGTGGTTCCCTGTAGATTGTGTGCAAAACATGAAGAGAACAATTTTTAAAGCTTATTAAATTGTCTATAAAACAAGTGTTTTTTCGTCAAAATGGGATACAAAACTAAGTTTTACATTTGTTAAACGACAAAAATTGTTTAAAGAAATTTGATGACATAAAGTGACCGTTTTTTTTTGGTGTTTTTGAAAGAGCCATAACTTTGTAGACATCCGATTTTGATGATTAAACACTCGTTTCATAGAAAATTTTATCACCTTTAAAAATATTCTCTTCATATTTTGAAACACAACCCACAGGGAACCACTTATTTCAAGAAAACTTAAGTTAGTGCGATTTTATAAAAATTTTAGTATGCGCACTCATATGCTAAAATGCTATAATTTTCGATTTTCAACAAAGCCCTTTAACTTTTTAATGACTCAAAATAGATTATTGTGGTAAAAAATGTTTCCTCCGGGCAGCAAAATTAGACCTTAAATCTGATTTTCGTGCCAAGTTTCAACTCTGTAGCATAATTACAGCAGATTATGAGTGACACAGAGACAAAGACACACACACATACCAATATTATGATAAAAACCAATCAGAACATTATAAGAGTGCCTCAAACTGATAAGTATGATGAAACTTCGGTTTCGGATTTTTACGTTGAACACAATACTTTTCTCTATACCTACGCTAGTAGGTGAGGAAAAGTAAAAAACTGAAAACTCCCCAGAGGAATTGCCACTTCAAATTAATCAAGACCAAAAGAAGGGAAAAGGAGTTACAAGTAATAAGGGTTTTCATTTGAACAAGCCTACCAGCCTAAAAAACTAATTCAAACAATCAGTCAAGTTAACTTAAATACAAAATAGTAGGGGACTAAATTTCCTTTTTCTAGCTGTACTTTCAGCCATGAGAAAAAAGGAAGGGAAAAGCTCCATTTCAAGCAATTTTCTATTTAATCAGGATAGCCAGAGTAAAAATAGCGGGGTATTTATTTAAATAAGAAAGCAGAAAAACGTTTTAAAAAAGAGAATTTAGAAAAGACATAGGCAATTAATTACATCAAATAAATTACCTAAATAAATAATAATAGAATAATCCTACTCACTATTATATAAAATAATGAAAAAGGAATAATATATTTTATAACAATGAATATAAAAAAATAGATGATATATTCTGTCTGGGAAAAATTTGCTTGAAAAGCGTGCTTTTTTGCTCAACAATCCATTTTTTGCTTAAGTTGCGGGTTTATGCATAATAACCCCAGCAGTAGCATATAATATATAACATATGTTAATATATAGCATATAACATCTTTAGGGAGAGTATGCTAATACAACATATTTAATCTTAAGCTGTAGGTCATTCTAAGGACGAGCGAAGCGAGTCCGAAGTACTTGTAATGTAAAGTACCAAGGTACTAACCTGATTTTCTATATCAATCATAAATTATATGCATTATACTTTGATTAAATATAAAGCATCATAAATTCAGTCAATAAAGACATTATAAGATATCTAGAAAATATTATTTATAATATTAGTGTAACTAATATCATATACAATATTAGTGTAACTAATATTATATACAAAATCAGTATATAGTGTAACTTATATACAATATTAGTGTAACTTATACCATACACCATATTAGTGTAACTAATATTATATACAAAATCAGTGTAACTAATATTATATACAAAATTGGTGTAATTAATATTATATACCATATTAGTGTAACTAATATTATACACAAAATCAGTGTAACTAATATTATATACAAATCGTGTAATAATATATATACAAAATTGTGTAATTACTATAAATACAATAATAGTGTAACTTATATCATATACTATATTAGTGTAACTAATATTATATACAAAATTAGTGTAACTTATACCATATACCATATTAGTGTAACTGATATTATATACAAAATTGGTGTAAACTTATATCATATACCATATTAGTGTAACTGATATTATATACAATATTAGTCTAATTAATATTATGAGACAAACAAAAAAAATCTGCATATTGTCTCATAGTTTATAATAATTTTTAATTGTTAACAAGTATAAGTAAGTTAATAAGTAAGATAAATGAAATAATTGAAAAAACTTACGATCTAAATGATGAGTAGAAAGTTATTCTACATTAGAATAGGATTAAAAACGAAAATATTAACTAACCTGCAAAAGAAAAAAAAAGTTAGAATAAGATCTTGAGATTTTAAATATAAGCAGATAAAAATGAGAAGTTGGATGTTAGAGCGTTTAAAATCATTGTAACGTTAAAAGGTTTCAGCGCATCTCATTTGAAAATCCAGAAAAATTGAGTAAAGAGTCGTAAGCAAGAAATGGATTGTTCACACGGAAGCACGCATTTCAAAAGAAATTCGCCCGGAATGCAAACCTCCACCATATATTTTGTAATTAAGAATTACCAGATTTTTAACCAATATCCCTGCCTTTGAGAGCTCGTATCGTACGCAGGAACTCGCAAAATTTCCCTAACCCTAAATGAACCCGGGTTTAGGCAAAAGTAAATAGTATAGCTTTCTTTTCTTTGAAAATTCGCGCGAAAATTCTTTGAAAAGGCGCGGTCGAATATCTAGAACGTTGGATCACCAACAAACTTTTTTTATAATTTTTTTTTTCAAAATTTGGTTAATCTCAAAGAGTATTTACATTCACTCAACGATTTATTTTTAATCTAACTTGGTACATACATAACTACTGTTATAATCCGACACACGGCTAAAATCAATTGACAGCGCGCCAAAATCTCAATGCTTTCAACCTTTTTTTTACAAAAAAAACCCTTCTTTTAAGTAACAAAAAAAATCCCTACTCTGGCAACACTGGAAGTCAGGTTATTTTTGAATTTTATTATTTGTTTATATTTGATATCGTATTTTTTATTTTTTTTAAATATCTATTTACTTTTTAAGTAGGAATATTGTTGTATTTTATAAATTTATCAACTAAGTGTTGCTTTTAATTTGTTCGGGAAGTATTTATTAAGTGGAGTTAAAGTTGTTAATTACGTAATGCAATGGATCATAATAGTTCTATAAAGTTTGACGATTTAAATAAATCGTCAGCTATAATTACTTTTTTCCAAAACAAACTGCTTTTTGTGTCACGTTTGTATAATTGAATGCGTATTGTTTCATATATAATAATACAACGCAATATGCATTCATGACTTAAAAAAGTGGCATTTTCCAAAAAAATGTGTCTTTTGGTTGACAGACCACAGACTCTGCGCTGTACTCGAACAGCAAGAAATGCTATAAGAATACGTCAATGTCCACGCGTCAAATATAGACACTTAGATCATATTACAACTCCGCAATAATTGGATGAATTGAATAGATTGGAATGAAACGAAACTCAAACAGATCAATATGCACAATGAGGGAAATAAAAGCGACGCGAGGTTACAAATATTTACAAACAGTGTTGCCTTTATGATTTATTTACGAAAAAGGTATTTTTTTATACCGAGGTTGGCATGAGAGGGGAAGAAGCGTTGTCGGTCTGAACCAATAGAATTCTTTCCCTCACAGATTTTTGGCGCGCTGTCAATTGATTTTAGCCGTGTGTCGTATTATAGACGTCAATATTTTGTGTTATATTTTGACATGTCAACATTTCAGCCACAACAAAATGTGGCTGGAAAACGGCAAGGCCGCGCAGCGGCTATTAATAAAGTGAGTTAAATTAGATTATAATACCCCCCCCATCCCAGACTCTCTATATAGTATAATAATTAAATAATAGATACTATTAGGGGTTTTAAAATCTGCTTTAACAATAGGCTCATTAGGAATGCTTGACAAGTACCTAACCTCGCCTCACTTATATAGGCCTGGACACTCTAGCTTAATAGTCCTTTCAAAGGACATAAGAAAGGATTTCCATTCGTAACGTGAACAAGAAGCCTTCAGCCTCATTGCGGTCTCGTCGCTAGGGGCCTCTTTGCGGCCTCCACGCCTACCTGTGGCCACATGGTTGTTACACTTTATCATTACGTCATATTATTGGTTTAGATAAGTAGCAAACTGCCACGATACAAGAGATTTTTCTAATGTATTAATGAAAAACGTGATTTATTTACATTATGTCAATTAATGACATAATGTTTTGTTTGACATATATATGTCAATCAATTAAACCGAAACTAATACTGATATTCAAATAAATGGAACTTCGTGTGTAGAGTACCATACATAGAAGTATATGAGTAAAAAAATTAGCCTATCTAAACACCATATGAAGATTCGTGATTTTCTGAAATGTTTGTGGGGTCATTTTTGTGGGCAAATAACGTCACACATATTTCACTAACAATAGGGTATGGCATAGATAAACAATATTAACATAGATGGTTCACTCCCGAGTGTAGTAGGAACACTCAATTGACAAGTTTGTGTTTACGATTTAAGTTGGGGGCCTCATCACTAGAGTCTTGAAGAGCGCTAGTAGTATAAATATATTTGCTCTATTCTCTACTAGATTGTGCTGTAGTATATTTTTAAATACAAACAGTTGCCAATCGTTTAGTAAAATAAAATAAAAGTAAACAAAGATCTATGGTATGCTGTAGTATTCGCGATGTATTTTTGTTTTTCAAAACTTGGGGGCCTCATCACGCGAAGCAGCACCATCGTTTTCTTAAAAAAAATAATAATAATTCATTTTTAGTAATTTAGACTTAACATTTAAATTTGCTATCTGAATATAACATCTCGGGTTGGCGCAAACGGATAAGTAAAGGAAACAAACAATATATGAAACTCTGATATTAGAGGTTCAAATCCAAGGGGGAACGACAGAATGGATGAAGTAAAAGTGAGAAATTAATTTTCTCACTTTTTACCAATTTATACAAAATTCTTATAGAGCTTTCTTGGGATCACTCATCCATCGACTCCTCATCATTCTAGCGCTCAAAAGCGGATGGAAAGACTTGATTACCCTCAACAGCTCGTTGTTAGGTTGAATAAAAATAAATAAATAAAAGTGTCAGAAATAAAAATATCTGACAGATTCACGCTGTCACCAATAGACTGTACTACTTAAGCCTCCTGCATCCCATCAACTATTTTTTTAAAAAAATCTTTGAGTGTGCCATCTATGTTAATATTGTTTATCTATGGGGTATGGTAAATTAGCAAGATTGATTTTTGTACCGATCAAGTTTTATTTCGATCCTAGAAAGTGTTAGAAAGTTATCGTGTCCCATAGAAACGTGTAGGACACGAAAATCACATAGATACATACATATACACTTGACATGTACCGAACCTGTACTTTTGGACGGCAAGCTGATGTGCTAACCATGTTATAAAAATAGTAAAGTAAGAATAATAAACTAAAATTGAGACATCTAGATTAGACTGTTCAAAAAAAGTTGATCGTTCAAATTGTAAGAAGCTCTTATTTATAGCCGACATATTTAATTTCAACTTAATCGAAGTTTTTTTCACTGTAAAAGAAACATTCTGAACATAAGAGTTTAGATTGTAAAAATTTAATACATTTAATACTTCTGCTAATATAAAAATCAAGCTTTATTTATTAATAAATTTACATAAGAATTGGGATGTATCTAGCTTTTTTAACTTTCATGACAAAAGAAAATTACCACGAGACAGCAAGAGAGAACTGGAATCTTAATTTGCCAGGCCATAAAGCATTGGTAGCTTTACAAAGCTAAACCCTCTTGGTTAATCCTACAGAAGAGAAAACAAGAAAAACTCTTTCCTACAGATCAACTCAACTAATTAACTCAAACTAGAGATAAACTACAACAAAGACGCTGTTAAAACTACAGCTTTTTATTAAGAAGAAGAACTTTTTCACCCATTAACTTGTGAAATGAAGGTCAACAGATAAATAGAGAAGAGAAAATGGATTAGAGAAAATCTATTCAAGTAAATAATTAAGAAAAATAATTTTTTTCTACATCTGCTCTCATCACAGTACTGTTATAGACCAAGAGCACAGGGGTGTTTTGTTAATAAAAGTGTAATGGCTGGAACCGTCTCAACTTTTCGTAAATATTCCCTAAACTAGTAATGCGTTGCATCAAGAACTCACGTCAAAAGAATACATCAAATAAAATTATTTATTTGGGAACGCAGCAGCGTTCCGCCCCGCCAAGTCAAGAAGAAAAATAAAAATACCCCGCTTAGTTAGTAAAAAAGTTCAAAAATTACTTTAAGCTGCCAGTGTATATTATATTGTACGCAACAAAGTAGGGTTTTTGAGGTCTGTAGCGTGAAACGGCTATAGGTACATAAATAATATTAAATATCCTTAAAGGGCATGCTTTGTAGATCAAAAATAAAAAAAAAATCATCCAAATCGGCCAAGCAGAAGTGGAGAAAAAGAGGTTTGAAAATGGCATTTTTGACGACTTCATATTCTTATTCTTATTCTTCCTGCATTTTTTGTGGACGCACCTAAAGCCTAAACTACTGAACGGATTTTGACATATGAGGACTTTTTGGATTCGTCTTATGCTCGTGTGCATTCCTACCTCATAAAATCTCAAATTCGACATTCCTACGCTGAACGCGAAGCCAAAACTAAGCTAGCAAACGATATTTTTTATGTTTACGCACCTACAGCCCTAAACTACCAAATTTTGACATATGAGGACTTTTTTGGATTCGTCTTATGCCGTGTGCATTCCTAGCTCATTCAAATTCGACTTCCTACGCTGAACTAGCAAATATTTTTATGTTACGCACCTACGCCTAAACTACCAAATGGATTTTGACATAAGGACTTTTTGGATTCGTCTTATGCTCTGAGCTCATAAAATCTCAAATTCGACATTCCTACGCTGAACGCGAGCGAAAAACTAAGCTAGCAAACGATATTTTTTTATGTTTACGCACCTACAGCCTAAACTACCGAATGGATTTTGATGTGTGAGGACTTTTTAGATTTGTCATATGCTCTTGTGCATTTCTACTTCATAAAACCTCACATTCGACATTCTTACGCTAAACGTGGAGCGAAAAACTACTAGCTAGCAAACGATATTTTATATGTTTATGCACCTAAAGCCTAAATTACTGAACGGATTTTGATGTGTGAGGACTTTTTAGATTCGTCTTATGCTCGTGTGCATTGCTACCTCATAAAACTCAAATTCGACATTCCTACGTTAAACGCAGAGCGAAAAACTAACCTGCAGCCTAAACTACTGAACACATTTTGATAAGTGGTGAATTTTTGAATTTGTTTTATTCCTGTGTGTAGTCCTGAGTCCTACCTGATAAAATCTCAAATTCGACATTCCTGTGCTAAACACAGAGCTAGAAACTAAGCTAGCAAACGCCACTTTTATATAAATTGACCCATCTGCACTCTTTACTAATGAATGGATTTTGGTGTTTGAGGACTTATGGATTTTTTCTAATGCCTTTTAACATTTCTGTATAATAATAAATTTTTTAAATCCTATGTTGTACGCGCCGCAGAAAACAAAGTGTACACACAAGTACACTTACACACAAGTACACTAGTGGTATTAGTGTATACACAATACCTCTCAAGGTATATACAATACCTTGACACTCTTCACAGCTCTATCTACTTCACGCATCATGTTTACTTCTGTTTTTACATAAAACAGGAGCCGTACAAAAAGCCATGAAATCTTACCAAAAACCACTTATGTGGTAAAATACTCCCGCCAAGTCTTTGGTCCAAAAAAGTAGGGAAATCAACTTTCTGTCCCGCCAAGTCATGTCCGTATTAGGTGGAGACTGTCATAGGCGTTTCAAAGTGAAGTAGCTTGGTTGGCAATAGTTAAGGGCCCTATTTACATTGAGAGGCAATCATCATCTCCTTGGCGGCGTGCCAGAAAAGTGAATCACCTATAGAGATAGTGTTTGCAAGGGTATATAGGGTGTAGTGCCTGATTATATCGTACCTTTATTGTTTCATTCATTCATTTATTTCTTTTGTATACTCCTAGATCTATGTAGGTAAGTAAACTACTGCATTATTACAACTGCTAAAATATTATGATTAATTCTTCGAACACCTGAATTGTTTGATATCTCAAAATATGCAAAGAAAAATAAAACTCGTTCAGCTGGCTTGCCGCCTAGGAAAGAAGCTGATGATTGCCTCTCAATGTAAATAGGGTCCTTAACTATTGCCAACCAAGCTACTTCACTTTGAAACGCCTATGACAGTCTCCACCTAATACGGACATGACTTGGCGGGACAGAAAAGTTGATTTCCCTACTTTTTTGGACCAAAGACTTGGCGGGGAGTATTTTACCACATAAGTGGTTTTGGTAAGATTTAAAGCAAGCGAAGATAGTCTATCGAAACATTCAGACGCTATACTATTATAAAGTATAAATTCAAAAAGGCTCGCTACAATACGTATATTTATCATAATACATAGTAAAAATGGCTCGCTTCGCTCGCTAGATTTCTTATATTTATAATAATACAAAGTTAAAATAAAGGCTCGCTTCGCTCGCTAGATTGCTATATTTACAATAATACATAGTAAAAAAGGCTCGCTTCGCTCGCTAGAATGCTTATCTTTAAAATAATACATAGAAAAAAAGGCTGGCTTCGCTCGCTAGAATGCTTATATATATAATAATACAAAGTAAAAGAAGGCTCGCTTCGCTCGCTAGAATGCTTTATTTATCATAATACATAGTAAAAAAAGGCTCGCTTCGCTCGCTAGAGTGTACATGATTATAAATGCATAGTGAAAAAGGCTCGCTTCGCTCGCTAGATTGCGTAGATTATCATAATACAACGATATATTTTTTTTCTACTCTTTAAGAGCTTAAAACGATATACAACACGATTCCGTCGCTCAAAATTTTTTCATCTGGTCCGCTATATTGGCCGCCATTTTGAAAATATTTTTTGGAATATTACCTAAAACTGTACAGCTCTGACATATAGTTAATTTAATTTGTATAAAAGTATCTAAAGTATATTACAATAGATCTTTATCTTTATTAAACTCTTATAAAATTAGTAAAATTAGTTATTATATTTAAATTATGGCCGCCATGTGAATTTTCGGAATTTAGTATATAACATTTTTTGTTCTACTAATCAAGAGCTTTACAACGAATATTACTGGAGTTATTCCTTTAATTTTAAATTTTTTGAGTTCATCATTTTAGCCGCCATTTTTAAATTATTCAAAAAATTTTAAAATGTTGACCATGAAACATATATTTCTTTTTCTACTCTTTAAGAGCTTTAAAACGATATACAACACGATTTTCGCTCAAAATTTTTTTATCCGGTCCGCCATATACCAAAAACTATACGGTCCTGAATATTACCAAAAACTATACAGCTCTGACACATAATTAGTTTAACCTGTATACAAAATTTTATTAAAATCGGTTAATTTTTACGGCAGTTATCGCGACACGTACAAACAAACACACAAACATACAAACAAACAAACATACAAACATACAAACAAACAAACAAACATACGCGCTGTCCCAATCTTCTGAAATGTAAGAACTCACTTACGTTCGTTCAACAAGGATCTGCAATTCTGCCGACTCGTATCGGATGGGTATCCCAGGCAAACCCCACTTACAGGTCAAATTACCACCAAGTTAACAAACAGTGTAATGGCTGGAACCGGACTCAATTTTCGTAATACTTCCTGAACAAGGATCTGCAATTCTGCCGACTCGTATCAGATGGGTGTCCCAGGCAGAACCTTTGACCCCTAAAGTGCGTTCTGTCTGGGACACCCATCCGATACGAGTCGGCAGAATTGCAGATCCTTGTTCAGGAAGGTATTTACGAAAAATTGAGACCGGTTCCAGCCATTACACTTTTTATTAACAAAACACCCCTAGGCTCTTGGACTATTAGTTTCGAAATAGTAATAATAATAATTTGTTTCGAAGTGATTATTTTTAACTTTAGGTAAAGAAGCAAAAAAGAATAAAACTATTAATTCGAGGGAATGCAAAATAAAAATTTGAACAATATTCTTTGGAATCTAAATTCCTACAATTTCTAAACAATTCTTTGGTGCTAAATAAAAACGATTTTACTATACATGGAATCTTTATATTCTAGCATCTACTGATTTAAACCCCAGATACAGGGTTTCCCAGAACATTTATTTATCTTATAAGATTCGCTATGCTCGGGATTCGCTCATGCTCATTTATTTACATTCGCTCTGCTCATGCTCAAACATTTCTTTATCTTATGGGATTCGCCTCGCTCATGCTCAGAACATTTCTTTACTTATGGGATTCGCCTCGCTCATGCTCAAAACATTTCTTTATCTTATGGGATTCGCCTCGCTCATGCTCAGAACATTTCTTTACTTATGGGATTCGCCTGCTCATGCTCAGAACATTTATTATCGTTATGGCTCTCCTCGCTCATGCTCGAAACACTTCTTACCTTATGGATTCGCTCGCTCATGCTCAGAACATTTCTTTAACTTATGGGATTCGCCTTGCTCATGCTCAGAACATTTATTTACCTTATGGGATTCTCCTCGCTCATGCTCAGAACACTTCTTTACCTTATGGGATTCGCCTCGCTGAAACATTTTTACTTATGGATTCGCCCGCTCATCGAACATTTCTTTACCTTATGGATCGCTCGCTCATGCTCAAAACATTCTTTACCTTATGGATTCGCCTCGCTCATGCTCAAACATTTCTTTACCTTATGGGATTCGCCTCGCTCATGCTCAAAACATTTCTTTACCTTATGGGATTCGCCTCGCTCATGCTCAAAACATTTCTTTAAAACTATGGATATACTAACCATACATAAAGGTATTCAGTCGTGCTAAATTTTATCTTACTAGAGTGCTTTTAAGGAATTTAAAAAAATAGCTAATGAGGTTGAAGTTATGCAGAGGGGAAAATGGAATGGAATTTTTGGGAGGAGAGGACCTACTGATCAAGAATATACAATCAATTTTGAGTATGTTTGTTGTATATTTATGTATGTTCGAGTTTTCGTCCCTAAACGTTTCTGCAGACACGATAACATTCGTATTCGATCACTAATAGAAATGAAACTTAGTACAAAAATCAACCTTGTTAATGACCGAACCCTATTATTTTCTAAACGTGTGTGACGTCATTAACCCACAGTAAGACAGCGAAAAAAAATCACAACGCTTTAAAAATATGTCTGATCAGGCTAAAATTTTATACACATGTACAGATATGAATAGTTAACGCATGTATTAACGTAAAACTTTATTATCAGCATTAGTTCCCGTTTCATCGATTAACATATATATAAAAAAATGTAATAAAACATGTTATTAGACTATTAAGTTTGAAAATTCGCTTACATCGTGGTATCTATTTCTATTTATTCACAGACTTTTTCACATAATTTAGTAATTTAATTATGCCTTTTTGTTTTCTCCCCTTTTTTCTTGTTTATTTTTCGTCTTAGTCATTATACTTTGTAGTTTCAGACACTGATGATGGTCTGTAAGACCTAAAGTCAGCTGTTTTCTCTAAATTCCTTTAACATTCTACTTTTTTCTATGTTCAATCATTTCATTACTTCATTTGTCATAAAAAAAAAATTAGCAAGATTTTACATTTTTAACAAAAACAGCAAATAACATTGGATGTGGTGAATATATTTACATTGGGCTGGAGAGAATGCGGGTATGTAAGAAGAGCAAAATGTAAATTGAAGAATTGGGTCTGCCTTGTATTAAAACAAGACAGAATTCATTTAACATGTTATTTAGTAAATGAAAACCAGTAGACAATAGCACCGGAATTAATCTGCAATATTTAACTCGGAACTCTCTCTACACTCTACCAACTCAAAAACAGTTATCTTACAAAACCTTTGTCTTACTAAGTCTATGACAGGGAGATATGACATTGTTTTCTCTCTTATATGCTGGGAGTAAAGTATTACTTTCCTTCTAGTGTAAATTACACAGGTGACGTAATTTAGATTTTTACTTCTCCCTGTATAAAAAAGAGAAAGTGATGTTTTCAAACAATTAATTTTACTCTTTTCGCATAAAGTTCCAATGTTCTTACGGTTTAAAATTGCACAATTTTACGACTTTTACATAAAACTCCTATTAGACCAAGAGCCCAGGGGTGTTTGTTAATAAAAAGTGTAATGGCTGGAACCGGTCTCAATTTTTTGTAATACCTTCCTGAACAAGGATCTGCAATTTTGCCGACTCGTATCGGATGGGTCCCAGGCAGAACGCACTTAGGGGTCAAAGGTTCTGCCTGGGACACCCATCCGATACGAGTCGGCAGAATTGCAAATCCTTGTTCAGGAAGGTATTTACGAAAAATTGAGACCGGTTCCAGCCATTACACTTCTTATTAACAAAACACCCCTGGGCTCTTGGTCTATATGTATTTACAGTGTAAAATGTCACAAATTTTACAGTAAAAGTAAAAAAATACTGCAAAGAATAAAAATTAAATAATACAACTAAAAAATGTCTATAAATCTGAAATATTTGGAACAACCCCGCACCCTAATTTTAGGTTCTAAGTAAATACACTCTTGTTCAGGAATGTAGGAGGAATCTATTATACATGGCTGGCTCAATCAAAAAAGATGCTTCTCAAGTAGATTTAAGGACACGCCGGTGTGGCAGGCAACGAAGAGTCTATTATGTTGCCTAGACTAGATAATGAAAGAGTTCCCTCTTTCATTAGATCGTGAAAAGACTCTTTTAGATATTTAGCCCATAAAATCTAGTTCCCTTAGTTGGGCTGCTTGCAAGGGCTGTAGACAAGTAAAGATGTTCATAAGTGACCCCAGTAAAAAAAAATATGCATAACTTAATGTACAGCTGGACAAGGGTAACCTGGTGATAACAACTGGAGCTTTTGTTGTAATCTACTGATAAGAACCACTTTCTAAACAAAAGATTTTCCCCATGTATTAGCATAGGGAAAAAATTTAAGAGGGGTTTTAATATAATTTATAGTTTTAAATGGTTGAATTGTTACAAAAACGAAAGTTGAAGTTCTATATTATTGAAAAAAAAACAAGAGTGGTTTGTTCGATTTTTCTGAAAAAATACGGTAGTGAAATGTGACCTTTTTTGTTCATTTTGGACTCTTCGTTTTTTGACTTTCTTTATTATAATTCATATTATTTAAGTGTTGAAATGTTATAAAATCGAAAGTTAGACATCTATATTATCAGAAGAAAAGAAAATAAGTGTGGTTTTTTCGATTTCTTAAATAAATACGGTAGTATTTATTTTGTTGAATTGAAAATTGAATTAAAAACTACTTTCATAAATAAAAGAAAATAAAAAAGACAATCATCCAAGATTAATACATGTATGTATGTGTGTATTGTATAAACTATATGTGCATATATGCGTATGTATGTGTATATATGTATGTATGTATATACATGTATATTGTATATACATACTAAGGTTGGACTTACGTGTGAAACAAAATAATTATAACATTCTTTAGACGGGGCCCTTTCTCAAGATACTTGATATCTACCTTAGTATGGGATACTAGACCCTTAAGTCAAGTATCCCATAACTAATTTTAAATTATCTTTTTCGAGCTCTCAACTAATAAAGTTAAATAAGAGGGATCTTCAGAGGGCTCGTCGTGCTCATTGAAACTAGAAGTTAATCACTGATTTAACTTTATCAGTTGAGAGCTCGAGTGTTGCCCCGCCTGCTGATGATGGCGTTATGCCGAAACCGGTCCAGGGATATTTATATCCAACAGCAAGTATCGACGGTAGCTGATTCTTCGATAATAATTAATAATTATATTTACAAGGAAATTGTAAATATATTGATATTGTTTTATGCTTTTGTAAACACAAATGGTGGAAATAAAGAAGTTTATTATAATTATTACAACGACATACAGATCGAAACTTGGTATAAAAATTCACAAAACCTACTATCGAGTGAAACATATCCCGTGCTAACACAGTAATAACTCTTACTCAATAGTCATCACGAATTTAAAATAAAGCCTTTAATTCGACCAAAAAGGGTATAAAAGTTTTATGTGGAAAACTTTGCCTGTACATCAGAGGCTGAGGTAGATATGGTCTAATTAGCAGAGTTAGACATATTTTAGTATAATTAGCAGTTAGATACGGTCTCATTAGCAGAGATACAATGTTGACTAAATATAATAACACTGGAGTGATATCCCTGACTAATTTATTTCTATAACTTATTTGCTCATCATCCTTCCCAACTCTTTTCTCCCACTGGCACTTTTCTGTTTTTTTAATTACTCATCATATTTTTTTATACAATTCCTTTTTTTTAAAAAAAAAAATAACATTTTTAAAGCTACGAAAAAAGGTTGTGAATATTTTATTTAATTCAGGTATTTTACACATTTATATGTATATTATTAGTTACACAAGTATATTTTATATAATTTATCTTTTATATTTTCTTCTCTACTTCCCATCAAAAGAGAGATGCATGCATTAAAAAAAAGTAACACTCACTTTTTTCATCAAATTTTGAACGTTTTAACACCTACAGATGCCACAAATCAAAAACATTTGATGCCTGTTTGTACTTATAGATTGGCACATTTCTTGATAACACGCTTTAGCTCAAATGGTTGATACAATTTCAATGAAATTAATACATAGGATGACGTGACTCAGATTTGTCCTCCCCCTATTAAAGTTTGAACCAATATACATAAATTAATGTAACTTTTATTGTGTGTACCTTTATTATCTAAAAAGAATTCCTTTTTGGTAGTGTAGTAAACTTCGGGTGTCGCATGCAACACCGAATTTCGTAAACGAATAAACTAAACTTAAGGGTACAATTTTATTGGGCTTTTGGGGTTCTAGGAATGAAAATAAGACATTTTTTTGCATAATTTTGTCTCAAACATATTTTTTGGTAGAAATAAGTGCCTGACGTGTAAAATTCTATGCTAGTGAGCTAAAACTGGGCACAAAAATGAGACCTTAGGTCTAGTCGTGCTACCCAGCTGATATTTTTGACTACAATAACCATAGAGATATATACTAGAGAGGGCATAGCCTATCTCAATACATTGAGATTCCTGAAACATCTTTTTGGGGCTCTCAGGGGCTCTGTGTAACCTCAGTGAAACCTCCTTGATGAGGGAGTTAAGGTTATAATTAATCAATTGATTTTGGCTTCCCGCACATTCTACAATATAAGTTATTGTAATTTGGTACTAATTATTTGATTATATTTATAAGCGAAGGTGTTCAGGTTACTTTTTCGATGTTTCACAATTTAACCTATACGACCCCTCTAGTAAACCTATTTTGCTGAACCAACAAAAGTTAAAAAAAACGTTAAAAATCGATTTAACCAAACGAACTTTTAGAAACTTAGCTCTTTGAACTGTTTTGGAACTTCACTAATCGACTCAATGTCCATTGCCATTGCCATTGAGATATATTTGCCACATGCGTGTCAAATCTCAATTTAATCGCATCATTTTTCCGCGTTTTTATGATTTTTAGAAATTTTTGCCGAGTCATTATTGCGGATTAATGACGTCATAAAAAAATATTTTCTGGACATTTGGAAATGAAACGAAAGTATCTACGCTCATTCTCCCAGCATCTGAGGAGCGAAGCGAGTCTGAAGCTGGGAGGATGAGCGTAGCGAATCTGATGTAATAAGAAAAAGTCCCGAGGTACCCTGTACCCGATTTTTTGCATATTTTCACTTATATAAGTAAAAGCATGGAAACTTATGCCTTATTGAATTTAAAAGAAATCATCAAAAAGACAAACTGAAATAAATGTTTTCAATCAACGTACACAAATCGATATAAAATTAACAAATTATCAGAACGAATTAACGGATTATTATGTTTACTTATTTCCTACGAATGAACAAGTACCTCGTTTACACGATGTGTAAACACTGGGTTGAACACCAGGTCGAATCCTCGACGACCCGGTTTTGAACACCGATATCGACACTGATAATTTGTAGGTTGAATCCCGATAACATAGAGATATATAATAGAGGGGGCATAGCCTATCTTAATACATTGAGAGGCCTGAAACATTTTTAGTGGGGCTCTCAGGGGCTCTGTGTAACCTCATTGAAACCTCCTTCAAGAAGGAGTTAAGGTTATAACTAATCAATTGTTTTGGGCTTCCCACAGATTGTTTGTGTTGTGGTTTGTATTTTAAACATTCTACTATATAATTTACTGATTGTTTGTTCTGTTTATTTGATGATAATGATATCGAATGTGGTCAGGTTACTTTTTCGATGTTTCAAAATTCAACCAATAGGGCCCCTCTAGTAATATATCTCTATGTTAATTATTACCTCAACTCCCTCTTAGAGGAGGTTTCAATGAGGTTACACAGAGCCCCACTAAAAATGTTTCAGGCCTCTCAATGTATTAAGATAGGCTATGCCCCCTCTAGTATATATCTCTATGATAATTAATCAATTGTTTTTGGCTTCCCACAGATTGTTTGTGTTGTGATATGTATTTTAAACATTCTACTATATAATTTACTGTTTTTTTGTTCTGTTTATTAGATGAAAATGATAATCGAATGTGGTCAGGTTACTTTTTCGATGTTTTAAAATTCAACCAATAGGGCCCCTCTAGTAATATATCTCTATGCCCGATAATGTGTCCTGTAGACACTCATCGGGGCTGAACCCGGTGTCCAAAGTCAGGTTATTTTAATAATTATTATTACTTTCAATTTCTTTGGTTATTTAATAAACATATGAATTTTTATTATGAATTCATTTACCTTTTCCTTATGATCATTAATCAAAATATTGATTTAGCAGCATTATGCTGTCTGCTGTCGAAACCTTATTGGTAAAATAAATGCATTCTTTAGCTCGCGGTTCGCGATAAATTTAAGTCGCGGCTCGCTGTAATAAACTCTGCTTCTTTTGCTGTTGTTCCTTGCCGTATATGCCACGTTTAATAAAAACACTAATTTGTAGGTTAAAGCAGTTAGAATTATAAATAGCGGACACGAAATAAGGAAAGAATAATTCGTTTTTAAAAATATTCACAATACCAAGTAGAGCACGAAACAGAAATGAATATTTGCAAATCATGATGATTTTAAAGAGTTGCCAACCTACAAAAATAAAAATTCCCTAAGAAAATATTGATCTTTATTTAGATTTAAGTTATTATTTAGAATTATTTTATCGAAAAACAAATAGAGATATATACTAGAGGGAGCATAGCATATGAAGAGAAGCCTGAAACATCTTTTTGGTGGCTTTCAAGGGCTCTGTGAAACCTCATTGAAACCTCCTTCAATAGAGAGTAAAGGTTATGATTAATAATTTTTTTCGGCTCTACCAACATTAATTGTATTGTGAATTGTATTTTTAACGTTCTAGTATATACGTTATTGTAATTTTGTACTGATTATTTGATTATATTTTTAGCGAAGGTTGTAAGGTTACTTTTTCGACGTAGCTTTATTAGTTCTATTTTAACAAGATTCTAAGGGCTCCTATAGAAAGGATATTTTAAAATCTGATATTTAGAGATTTAACCCAGGTATAGCGTATTTTTTGGCATTTTCAAATAAATAATGCTGGTTTAATCTATTTGCGAGTTGCTTTTAAAAAAAAATATTTATTTAATTTTTATTTTTCCTAATTCTGCGGTTTTTATTAAAAATGTATTAAATATTTATTTTATAGTGTCAATTATATATTATTTCTTATTTTATTTTGAATTTAAAAAACATATTTTTAAATTTTAATTTAATTGATGGTTGTATTTAATTTATCTAAATAGTTTTTTTCTCATTGATTAATACAATAATTGTTAACAGCTATAAGTAATAATGTTAAAGCGGTGAATATTTTACATAGACATGAAATACATATTACATGAAACCAGTCTTATGTTCGATGACAGATCTTAATGAAATTAAATTAACTTATATGATAGTTATTTTAATTTACAACTAATTATTGTATTCTTTGAAATTGCACTAATGTATAATTTTTACAAGTAATGCATTGTATGAAGAACTCACGTAAGAAATATACTCGACATAATGTCATGTCCCACCTCTGTTTCGTTACGTCTAACTCATCAGAGCGCGAAAGAGCCTGAACTCACTCTGCCTTCAATTAATTCCGAAGAATATAATGTGAAGTACTTACCAGAGACGAGCGGTGCTCTCTTACCGCATCATGCATGGCAAGCAAAAACATGTATCATTTGATACTACCGTGTTTTGGAAAACATGAATTGTTGACACAATATAATTGTGCGAGAGACACCTAGGAAATGTAACAAGCAAAATGCAATGCTACATCTGGGAACTGTTCCATCATTTGACATTCGTCATCATTGATGGCTCGACATAATGTCATGTCCCACTCTGTTTCATTACGTCTAACTCATCAGAGCGCCGAAAGAGCCTGAACTCACTCTGGCCTTCAATTATTTCGAAAAATATAATGTGAAGTACTTACCAGAGACGAGCGGTGCTCTCTTACCGGCATCATGCATGGCAAGAAAAACATGTATCATTTGATACTACCGTGTTTTGG
Source organism: Microvelia longipes (assembly GCA_018340805.1). Taxonomy (NCBI): domain Eukaryota; kingdom Metazoa; phylum Arthropoda; class Insecta; order Hemiptera; family Veliidae; genus Microvelia; species Microvelia longipes. The sequence continues at coordinate 61,677,316 of JACMZG010001863.1, read as the reverse complement.
AAAACATGAATTGTTGACACAGTATAATTGTTGGTCCACCCTGTGTGGGTTATTATTACAAGCAGCCTTTTATAACTCTTTTCTATTATTTCTAGGAGCAATAACTGTTATTATGTTTAACATAAATGACGCAGCCAATGATATTTCAATAGTTCATTGATATTTTCAATAGATATCTTAAAAGAATAACTATGTTTGTAATTTTTCTTATTTTGATATTTTAACCTATTGTATTTTTGTTTTTTCTCTTTTTATTTATTTTTGTTTAATACTTATTCTTAAGTGATCCCTTACACACAATTATTACTTGTGAAATTGTCCTTTAAACCTAATACAATAAATACAATAGTATTAGATTCTAGTGATTCATTGTCAAATTTCTAGTTAATTTGTAATTTTATAATATGCATATTTATTTATATCATTTGATACTACCGTGTTTTGCAAAAATGAATAGTTGACACAATATAATTGTGCGAGAGACACCTAGGAAATGTAACAAGCAAAAGCAATGTAACAACATTGCCTTTTGTTAAGTTGAAATAATTAATTAACAAATTAAAATAAAATAATTAAATAACTTAATTAAACATTGTGCTTGTTTTATGTAGAACTTTGTTAAATGTCAATGACCTCTTTAACATTAATACTTATAACAATTTGCAATTATAATTTTAATACTTGATAAAAACTTAATAAAACGAAAACAAACTGGATAAATCAAAGACAACCATTAAACATTTAGAAATAGGCACCATAAATTTAATAAAATATTTATTTTAAATTCAAAATAAAAAAAAAATTAATTTATATTTTACACAATAAAAATAAAGATTTAATAAATTCTTAATCAAAACCGTAGAATTAGGGAAAATAAAATTTAAATGAATATTTTTTTTAAAAAAACAACCCACAAATAGATTAAACCCGAATGATGTATTTGAAAGTGCAAAAAAAAGACGCTTAACCTGATCACATTTTAAAACACCCTTCCCATAGAAGCCCTAGAATCATGTCATATTTTATATACACTTAAAAATTTTTACTGTGTAGTTTTGTCTGTATTTTTATAACAGTTTTCGTTTTATTTACTTGGTTTTATTCGTTCGTTATCATTCTACTTTACTAAAACGCGATTTACAAATGTCTGCCATAATAATGAAGAAATAAAAGTATATAATTATTTTTAAGAACAAGCTAAATTTAAATAAAAACAGAAAATAGCTTAAATACAATAGAATAACCACTGAGTAAAGGTTATAACTTTTAATAACAGTATAGGTGTTGAATCCCGGGTTGAACCCCTATCGTGTAAACGTTTCAACCCCGAAAACAATTATAGGTGTTCAACACATCGTGTAAACAAGGTAATTGTGTATTCGAGTTTTTCTGTCACACCGAAAATACACGAGTCTAACCGATCATAACCTACAAGCTTAATATTTCCTCCTTTACCTTGGGAGGCCTGCGCTGCTCCATAACAACCAATTGCTGGACCCCTCTGGTGCTAATATTCTCATAAAGAACTATACTAATAAATAATGTCAATAATATAATGATCTGCGACCACATGGTTTTGTACTTTATCAGCTTATCACTTTCACCCTGAAGAGAAATTAAGTTTTGACTCAGATTAAATTCCTTGGTATCGGGATAGACACAAAACTTAGTTGGAAACCTCAACTCAAGTTGGAAGAAACTGTCTTCCAAAATATTTTTAATTAAATCTTTAAAAAATATTTAGAGAAATCATCTATGAAATCTGTTCACCATGCTCTTTTGAGAGCTTGCTTAGTTATGGTCTCCTTCTTTATGGTCATGCTGAATCAGGAGAAATATTTTTAGAACAGAAGAAAGTTGTTAGGATTTTATCTGGAGCCAAGTATACTGCTCATTGCAAACTTTCTTTATTAAGCTTAAGATTATGTCTTTTTATTCGTTATACGTGTATCATTGTTTAAAATATGTAAAACTTAATATTAATAATTATTTTAAAACCAAAGATATTCATAGTCACAATACTTTAAAAAAATCATACTTACTAGTCATAGATTAAATAAGTCCAGAACTGGTCACAGTTATTTAGGAATACTGCTATTTAATAAACTAAGTTTAAATATTCAAAATCTTCCAATCAAAGATTTCTGTGATAAATTGAAAACCTATTTATTGTCAAATCCTTTTTATAGTGTTAATGAGTTTTTGTCTTCTGAAATAGTTTTTCTTTAATTGTACTTGTCTTTTTAACATATTTAAGTTTTTAGATTAATTTTATGTGATACATACATGTCTTTTTTTAACTTCTTAATATTTGTTTACTGATGATTGTTTTAATTAGTTGTAAGGGATTGTGATTTATGTATGTTTCATGTTTAGTTATATCTTGTTTTTTACTGTATTTTTAACTTTTTAGTTTTTAACCTTTTTTTATGCTATTATGCCTAATTGTGCTCTTTAGTACCTGGTTTTGAAATAAAGGTATTTATTTATTATTTATTTATTTATTATCAGTTCGCCATATTACTGGTTTACATATAAGTGGCATACTGCCACAATATAAGCGAATTTTCAAATTTATTTGTCAAAATATGTGTTTTGTTCACATTGTGTAATTAATGACATTATGTTTTGTTTGACATATATATGTCAATCAATAAAACCAGAACCAATACTGATAAAAAAAATTGAATTTAGTATGTCTGTGAACCATACTATATATGGTTCAAGGGGTAAAATCAGTTGACAGCATGGGACAATAATGTGAAAGAGCCAATGAGGTTATTCCTGTCAAGAGTGTCAAGAAATACACAAAACTGGACTGAAGGTTGAAGACATGGTTTGTCATATTTATAACTGTCTCTGCTTTTGTCTTCCAAGATGACAAACATGGGTCTTTCAAACATTAGCTTAAAAAAAAATTAACATTTTATTCAACCTTACCATTGATGTAAGTCATAGTTACTTCATAAAGTAAAATAACTAGAAAAGTTACAATATTGATACAGAGTATTCAGCAGCGCCACTAATAGTCCAAGACGACCTGAAAAATGTGACTCATTTTGTACTATTTCAAACCTTTTTTTAAAAAAATATACCTTAAATTATGAAGGAAAAACATAGTCTGTCAATCCAGAGTGGGGCCCTTCATATAAATGTGCTAGCAATTTTTAAAGTTGATAAAATGTTCTAGAAAACGAGTGTTTAATCATCAAAATCAGATGACTACAACCAAAGTTATGGCTCTTTCAAAAACACCAAAAAAATGTTAATTTATGCCAACTCAGTGAACTTCTTTGATCAAATATTGGCTTAGTACATTTTCTTGACCATTTAATAAATGTCATAACTTTATTAGTAGACATCTGATTTTGACAAAAAAAAAACACTCGTTTTATAGGCAATTTTATCAGATTTAAAAAATGTTCTCTGTATGTTTTGCACAAAACCCACAGGGAACCACTTATTGCAACAAAACGGGAATTTGTACAATTTTCTAATATTTTGAGCGAGCGCATTTATATCAAGGGTTTCACTCTGAATAGGCAGACTATGCTTCCTTCATAATTTACAGTATATTTTCAGAAAACTTTGGTTTCAAATAGTACAAAATGAGTCACATTTTTTAGACCTGGCTCTTGCACTATGAGGAAAAAGCACGCCAATACAAAATTTATAATTTTGAATAAACTATTATTTACGTCATAACTTGGACCATGAATTTTTTTAAGTCATATTGTTTTTACTTGATTTTCTTTAACCGCTTAGTTTGTGGTATCACATCTACTTGTAATTACTTAAAACATCTATAGTGCATCCAAGTGTTTGGATGTGTTCCAATCTATTTCACACAGAATATCACTTTTATCTATATTGTTATTTTTTATATATAGTTCTTTTTTAATATTTTTGTATACATTGTTTCTTTTATATTAAGGTTTGTTGCCCGTCAACTTTTTTATTTTTTTTTTCTCAATATTTAATTTAATATACAAATTTTATCTTACCTCATTTTACTTTTGTGCCACTTGTTAACTTGTTTCACTTTAATTTTTTGTTTTCCCCACACTCAAATCTCTTGATCTTGTGGTAGTTGATTCAAAGAAATGTAGAGTGTCGAGGAGCCAGAATAGTGTAAACTACTGGTGTAGTAAATTATATAATGCTCTTCCAGAGAATATAAAATTGTCAGAAACAAAGAAGTTTAAAGCATGCATTTGCAAAGTATTAAAAGAAAATTGTTTCTACTCAGTAGATGAGTTTGTAAATTTTAAATTCTAAATTAGTATTCTTTTTTTTTTATTTTGACTATTGTCATACCCTGTTATGGGTCCTCGACAATGAAAATTTTATCTAAATCTATCATTCCGCACAATGTATCTAATTATTTTTTATGTACTTTGTTCTGTATTGTTCTAAATTTTGTTTTATCAATAAATAAAGGATATTTGAAATTGAAAATATCTTCTTACAACTAATTTCTTTAGTGAGAAAGTACTGCAGTTATGGGAAATCGATATTTAATTTTCTAAAATTTCATTTTTTAATTAAAATGAATCATAATAAGTGTATGTATTGCAGGCAATTTGGGATATGAGGCATTGTGCATAATGCCCAACCAGAGTGGGCTATATGGGAAATGTTGCCAGATTTCCCATAATTTTCCATAAGCCTGAAGTGAGCATTGATCACAATGTCAGGGCAAAGTGGGAAATAAAAGATTATAAGTCAAACTACCCAAATTGCCCATGGAGGCCTGGCATTGCCTGCGTTTCCCACATTGGCCGCAACAAATGCAAAAATATATATTTTTATCAGTTACCTAGGAATTAAGGTAATGAAAATCCTTAATTATTAGAGACCAGGGGACTTCATTTTATTGTAAATATTTCATAAAAAATTAACAGAAGTGTTAGTATTGTTTCCTTAGATTTGAGTATGACTTAATTTTGTTACATTGTCAACTTAGATGTAAGTACTGGTAGGGTTAGATTGATTCCATTTGATTTGACTCCATTGATTTTCCATTGTGATATTAAAGAACTTAGCACCCAGCATATTATTTTAGAACATTTGGAAGGACAGCTCTCAATTTTTATTCCTTTAGAAGTCCCTTATACCGAATTTAGACCATATTCTCACTTAAAACCCCCATCCCAAGCTGACTTGAGCTGGGAAGGCTTACTTTGCGCTGTTACAACATATAAAATATTCAATCAAGTTGAATTAAGTTCTGATGAAACTTGATGCTAACATAGTAGATATAACATGTATAGATAATAATTGGCTAACCTGTAATGAAGGGTGACAGCCTAATTTCAGGAGGGCCTTGACAACACGGAAGTATCCTTTATTGACACCAATGTGAAGGGGAGTTTGTCTACGGTTATTTCTTATATTTAAATCAGCTCCGCCCTTAGCTAGTAACTCTATGACAGCGGGTTCGTTACCAAATGCTGCGTGGTGGATGGCACGATCACCATCTTTATCCTATGGGCGAGAAAAATAAAAGCAAATTAATAAAAAATTAAGATAAGTATAGGGTATGGGGTGCCTAAGAACTGTTTAAGATCCTTTGATTAACTTTCCACAATCACCAACACAAAGATTACCCAAGTAATAAGTACATCACTTCAAACTTCCTTCATTAATCCTTATTTGATACGACCAGGAGTCACCTATCCAAATCCTCAAAACAAGTTTTTAGACAAAAACTGGTAAAACAGCTAGAGTTATAATGAAACAGTAAAATATATTGTTATAAGGAAGGGTTCATTCATAACTAATTTTAATAAGATCATTTCATTTTTATAAACTTAAAAATGTTTTTACGATAAGTTTACTACTCATTTAATACAATATTAGTATCATATAAACTATTAGTAATGAAAATGAACTTAGAATATTTGGCTAATGTAATGAACTAACGAAATAAGTAAAATCAAAATTTTGTCTTCATGCATTTTTTTATTTTTTGTGAATTTTTATCAAATCATAAAATGAGGTCATAATAGTTATGACCTCGTAAAGAATAGAATTCAAAATTGAATAATAATAGCATTCAAAATAGAATACTATTATTTCCCTGAGAAGTTAGTTGGTTCCTAAGGCGTAAGCCAAGGGCACCAAAGCATTCAACTCCCCAGGCAAAGCCAAGGGAGGTAATTGCAAGAGGGAAAATAGCATTTTGCTCCTAAGGTGCATACTGGATTTTATCTCCAGACGTTTGTGTCATTTAATTATTGTTATAATTGTTTTGTTATGTTCTATTCTAATTTTTTTTTGGGTCAGACCCCTCTTATAAATTTTAGGGGTCCTGCCCAACATAAAAAATTTATTGCTCAAACAACTTTTTTTATCTAAAACAAATTTTGCGCTAATAACTCAAAAATTTTTTGGTCGGGTTCCCCTTAAAAATTTTGAGGGTAGTGTCCTCAAAAAATCAAACATTTTTTAATTGCTCCAAACAACTTCTTTTGACCTGAAACATATTTTGAGCCAATATATTTTTTTTTTAGTCGGGTCTCCATATAAATTTTGGGGGTGCCGCCCCCGGGAATAGGAAACACTTTTTCTCCTATGGAAGTGAAAAGTGCTTCATTACTTCCTAATAGCTAGTCAAGAAACTTCACATTATACGCCGTCTGGAGATAAAAATACTTTATTTTCTGGCATGCATATCTAAATGTAATGTTTGTTTTGAGCAAAATTTTAAGTATTGACACATTAGAATATAACACACACACACACACACACGATATCAGCATTAGTAACTTGGTTGTCAGAACATGAGGTCATTAAAGATTCTTAAGTCAATTATCAGGAGGGATTGATATGTTTTTAAGATTTCTATCCGAGTGCTATACCTCTATCTCCACGTCAGCACTGTGTTTTAAAAGCAAGCGGATAACTTCAAGGTGACCATTTTGGGAAGCAGCCTGTAGAGCAGTATGTCCCCCAAACATACAATTAACATCAACATCTTTATGTTTGAGTAATTCTTCACATTTCTGGACGTCACCGCTGGCTGCACTTCTAACCAGCTCTAGATTGAAGTCTCCTTCACCTGTCTGGGTCTCAAATAACTTCTTGAGAATAGCACTTAGTCTCTCTGAAAAAGTCAATTTAACACAATAAGAAATAAAGCACACAAATAAAGAATTGCAGTAAATATTACAAATATTTAATATTAAAAAAAAAGCTCCTAAATAAACCATGACAATGGTGATTCGGGTAATTTTAAAGACTCCTGATTGGTTTTCACAAAGAAATCCAATATTTACGTCTAGTCGTACTATCCTGAAAATATTTTTTTATGACTACATTAACCTGCAATAATGACTCTTTATGATTTTTAAAAGTAATGACTTTTTTTAAATTTTTGAAAACCCAAAAAAAAATGTTTCAATTGATTTGAGATTTGGCATACATGTAGACATGCATAAGAACAACATATGTACCAAGTTTCATCTCATTATTGGGTATTTTTTTTCAACATTTTATTTTATTTGATAAGTTTTACAATATTAATTAAGTACAAAAAATAAATAACATGACATAAAAACAGTATTAGTTCAATACTGTAAATATTATTGTGCAGGGTAAGTGTTAGAACATAATACTAGGTTGTTAGAAGTATTGAAAAGGCTAAGATACAGTGGGATAAAAATGCAAAAAGAGAAATACCTATGGGGGCAACAGCAAGTTAAGTACTTGGGACATAAGATAGACACGGAGTGAATTCATCCAACAGACGAACATATAAAAGCAATTAAGGGAATTATGCCACCAAAGAATGTTTCAAAGTTTCAAGAATGTTTCAAATCATTTCTGGGGTAAATTAACTACTATGGACGGTTTGCTCCACATCTACAATCTTTATGCGCACCGCAGCATAGGTTAACAAAAAAAAAAACATAAAGTGGGAATGGATTAGTAGGGAGGAATTAGTGTTTAACAACCTTAAACAATGCTTATCATCATCAGACACTTTGATTCAGAACAGCCATTGGTTGTAGGTTGCGATGCTACCAGTGTAGGACTAGGAGCAGTACTATTTCATAGATATGGGAACAATAAGGAAAGACCGATAGCTTACGCGTCTGGGAAGTTAACTGAATCAGAATTAAAATATGCAACGATTGAAAAAAAGGGGGCTTATCAATTATATTTGGGATTTCAAAATTCAATCAATATCTATTTGGGAAAAAAATTACAATTAAAACCGACCATAGGCATCTGAAATTCATATTTGGGACTGAGGAATTCCAAGAATAACCGCTAACAGGATAGCTAGATAGGCCTTAGTATTGACAGCATATTTCTATGATATAGAATACACTAGAGGAGTAAACAATGCACCAGCAGATGCTTTGTCTAGACTTCCGCTGGATACTACAGAAATATCGGGTCACCTGTGGTCAAATGGGTTAGCAGAAAGATTTGTATGAACTTTCAAGGATAAAATGAAAGCATCAACAAGAGCTGGACAAGACAGTAATGTAGCTCTACAACAATTCTTATTATAGTACCGAAACTCCACACCACGGGCAACAGGGAGATCACCAGCTGAACTAATAATTGGACGCAGATTAACAACTTGATTAGATCTATTAAAACCTAATATTCCAGACAACATGGACAAAGAGCTAGTAAGACAAAAGATCTTTCATGATCAAAAGTCTCGAACAAGACTTTTTTAAAAAGGAGAGAGAGTTTGGGTACTTGCAAGAGATGGGAAGTCGTATGAGGAAGGAACAATCATTCGTCAGACTGGTGATTAGTCGTATTGGGTAGAAGTAAATGAGAAAGAACTTCGAAAACATACCGACCAGCTGAGAGCTAGCTAGAAGCTTCATTAGAAAGGGAGGAAATGATGTATTTATCATTTTTATTTGATTGATTTATATAATCTTAAAATATATTTATTCATTCTTGTTTAGAAGTTTAACCAAGCCATGTACTATGTGTTATTAGTAGATACAAAAATATTATAATCAGGCTTTACACAGCCCTTCCTTCAAAAGGAATTTCCAACTCATTCAAACAAGAACCGTACAGATTTCCATCCTTCAAAAATCCTAAAGGCCCCAGCCAGATTTGAACCCAGACTGTCTAAGTGGGACCTCCTGAAAATGTATCATCACTGTGGTGGTTTTAATAGATAACACACCTAAATAAATTAATTAAACAAATAAAATATCAACATAAATTAGAGTAGTTACCTCCAGAAGGGTAGGATATTTTAGTGACAACATTAGGATTGTAAGTCCAGGATGTTCCACAAACCTCGACTTTCAAGTCATTATCGTGGTAAATCTGCTGAACTCTTCCAATGCTCCCAAGAGTCTTTCAACAAATAAAAAAATAAAACAAATTACCACCATGGCCCAATGGTATTGCGTCTGCTTTTCAACTACAAATAAGCCTCTCCTAGATCAAATCTTGGGAATTTTTATCTTATAAAATTTTCAGGTAATCTACAGAAACAAAAAAGACTTGTTTCTGTACATGAGAATGCATTTTGATCATTGTATAATAGTTATTTATGCAACAAGGGATGAAAGTAAGTTTTACAGCTCAAGTTAAAGTTTCGTCCTAAGGCAGCGCCGAAGGAGGAAACTTCATTAGCTCACGAGGCTTGCCGAGGAAGTTAACTAACATTTTGGCTCCCGAGGCTTGACGAGGGAGATAATACGAGAGCTGAAAACTTTCATCCCTTGTTGCATATTAAATTTTATCTACGACTAGAGAACTAATACTAACAACTATTAATATATTCTTCAGCTCCTTAATTGTTATTGTGTTAGTTTAGTTTATTCATACCATGTCAATTACTCTGATGAAGGGAGAATAAAGCCACTATCTTCACATTATTTTATTGTAAGCATTGTATATTCTACCCGTAGTACCAACATAACAGTGAAAAAATCCTAAAAATTTTACTAAAAAATTCTGTCAAGTTGGCAACACTTTCACTTTCCTCCCTAGGGAGTAAAAGTACATTTACAGTGTGAGATAACAAGACTGCATGTAGAACTTACAATACAAGGAGTAGATAAAAAAAAATTCAATAATTTTCCTCTATTTTAATTAGCTTTCCTTTGACTCTAATCACCACTTTAACCATTTATCAGAAAATAATCCAAATGAGTTTAAATTTAGTACAAGTATTTTTAGTACAAGTACACTAAGTTTCGTTTTAAAAACTTAGAGACGTTAAACATTTCAATGATTTTTGTTGATATAATAATATTTATTTATTTATTATATTATTATTATTTATTTATTTATTTGATTACATATTTATTTTTATACTTTTTGCATTCTCATTACATTAAACTATTGTTCTTATTATCATTTTTATTCTATAATATTTTTCATTTTTATTTATTTATTTTTTTGGTTAGGCTATTTTATAAATTGCAACCAGCGCTAGCTGTATGTGCTAAAATCATGGTGATTTTATGAAAAAGTGAGTGTATTTAAACTATACAGTTAGTTTTACAGTAAACTGTGTTTTACAGCTAATTATAGACAGCAATGAAAGCGGATAAGGTCAAACAAATAACACTTATACTTACAGGAGTCATAGCAGTTGCCCACTCTCCATGCCCCTTCTGAAGTAGTTTAACTCTTTCTAGATCGCTACAAATATGTACGATATCCCCCACGGAGAACTGACTGTTGGATCCGGTTTCAGTCGATGAAACTTTAGTTAGAACTGCAGGATTAAATGTCCACCTATAACAGCACATTTATCAAGTAAGCAAATAGAAAGAGAAAATTAAGAAGTACAGCATTTCTCAAGGAATTATTAAAATATTTTGATCTAGGAAATAAGTACATGGAAAAATATAGGAAAAAATTACACAGAAAAAACACATTGGAAAAAAGTACACGGAAAAAAGTACATGGAAAAAAGTACACGGAAAAAAGTACATGGAAAAAAGTACACGGAAAAAATTACATGGGGTCAAATTACACAGAAAAAATTTATTCAGAACATGTACACCATAAACTTGCAAACAAATTACTTGATATTTAGATTTAATTTAAAAATCGGGTACGGAGCAAAATAAGAACACATCTGGCCTAAATTTAAAAAAATCGAGGTACCTCGGTACCTATTTCTCATTACTTCGGATTCGCTATGCTTATCGTCCCTATTCACCAAATTTATACTCCAACAAATCTTTGGACTTTAGATAGTAAATACATCTGTTTCATTCTCACCGGTCACCCATACAGCACTGACCACGCTCAATGCTGCTTAACTTTTATGGTCCAATTAAACTAACATTAATTAACAATCAAATAAATGTATTTCTAATGTTAAACAAACTAACACTTATAAGAAATGAAAAATTAGCATGCAATCAAAACTAACATCATACTTTATGATAAAAATAACAATGTAATAATATAATAATTATCTTATCATTATGATAATCATAACTTTATGATAATATCTATAATAATAATAAAGTTAAAAAAAATATAAAATGAATAATGTAATTATAAAATTAATGTATAAAAAAAAAATAATTGTATAAATACAATAAAAATAATTTTATGTGTGTGTGTATGTATGTGTATGTATGTATCCAGCAAAATATATATATGAAACTAACCTTATAATTGTCTCATAATTTATCTTTATGCATGATGAGGATTGTTTTAGTTAATTTTATTGTTAATAAATAGTTGTCGATTGTTAATTTTATCTTACTGTTAATAATTTTTTTCAGTTTTATTGATTCTTTAGATATCTGTATTATTTATTTTTAGTGTAAATCTTAAATTTAATTTTGTGTAATGCACTTTACTTTGAATGTTGCAAAAGTGTAATATTAATTTTATTAGAGTCATCTGCTTTTGTATGGATTAGTAGTATCTTTAAACTCTGACTTAGTTGATTATTAACCTCTTAAGCAAAGTAATTTTAAACAAGAGGTGTCACTGGTTATTAATCATGAAATTATCAACTTATTGCAAGCAGTTGAATTTTTGTCAAGTGTTTTATGTAATTTATATTCAGAATCATTCCTTTTTAGTGTTTTGTATTTACACTTTTGCTACTGAAATTTTTTATTTAGTTATTTTTTTATTATTTTTTGTTATTGATGTACGAACTCTATTGTATGAGACTCGTTGTCTTAAAACAATAAATATATTATTATATTATTATTATTGTTTTCTTTTATGGTCCAACAAAAATTATGGATATACGTAATGATTTTTGTTAAGTTCATTGAAATTTTTTGTTGAAAGTTCGATGAATACATAGTTAGGTTCACTAACATACATTTCAACAAAATATGGTCTACTTATTTAGTACCCCTTATTTCTCCAGTATAATGTACATTATATGAGTATAATAACACTGGCCAGACGTTAACTGTGTTGGATGGTTGCACTTCTTATTAACCTAGATCTTTGAGGCTCAAATAGTTCACAGTCGTAAATATATGTGTGTGTGTTAAGATTTAGTCAACTTCAAACTATAACCTCTGATTGAAAATTCTACCACTATGTCAGTTGAAATAATACTTTATCTAAGGATTGAATTGAAATACACACCTGTTGCCAGACGGGTAAGAAACCACAATATCATGATCTTCATCTATCCCTACTATAGCTCCAGTAGTAGACAAACACTCTAACATTCCCTCAGTCCAGCCACCATGACCGTGTTGTAGTGACTGCACAATTTCTAAATCTAGATCTATCTTCACCTAAAAGCACAAAGTAACGGAAGTTAATAAATTACTAAAAAATCGGGTACAGGGTACCTTGGAACGTTTCCTCATCCAACTCGCTTCGCTTGACAAAATTTACAATATGCTAAATTAGTTCACCCATGCTGCTCAATTTTTATGATCCGCAAAAATTATTATCAACAAAAAGCATAGATATACTTGGCATAATGAAATGAAACTTAGTGTACTTGTTTATTAAGTGAAGGTATACTTGTATCAAATTTCAACTCAATTAAATTATTTTTCCAACATTTACAATTTTTTAAAAAACATACACTAGTCATTCAATAAAAATTGAACTAATGCTGATAATGAGATGTAACTAGGCACATATGTTAGTCTTATACACGGCTACATGCGTGCTAAATCTCAAATTTATTACAAAAATTTACCACGATTTTTTAAAATTTTTGTTATGTCCTTATTGCGAGTTAATGACGCTATAAAAAATCCAAATAGCACAACTCCCTGTAAGACTGATTTTTGAACAAAGTTTCATCTCTATGATGATAACAGACACACACACACATATAGACAGACAGGTTTGTGAAAACCACTCAGGAGGTCTTAAAAACACTTAAAACGGATGATTCCGGTGACATCCCAGTTTGGAATTTTTTTGCAAACCCAATACTTTTCCTATATACCTACAGTATAAATGAGGAAAATTAATAAATAGGAAGTCCCTTTTAATCTGGGCATGTTAATTAAAAACATCTGCCGATGTTATCTCATAGAAGCATAATCTATTTAGACATGTTAAATTCACGGGTTTCACTCACACTCATTCACACTGACATAACAACGCATTCATTTACAGGCTTTCAAGGTTAAAAGAACATGTTAATTAAAAACATCTGCCGATGTTATCTCGACCTGAGATTGTCCCCCACTCAGGATGATCTCATCCAATCAGAATGATCTCATCCTTCAAATATTTTGTTGTTCAAACTCAATAACAAACTTAATAGCAAGCTTAACCAATGCCCTGTTTAATATCCCCGGTAACAAATTAAGCCGATTGGGGAAACTGGCTGTTTGCCGATTTCGACTGAACCCAGGGGTATGTTATAGCAACATGAGGTAGACTGCCTGACTGATCCTAGAAGCAATTTTTCCCTAGCAAAAAAAAATCAAAAAAATCTATACAATAGTACCAATGCTAGAAATAGTAATACATGTAAAATGTTATAATAGAAAATTAATATAAAAAATAATTTGACAACCTAATCACCCGATTACAACAATCTGCGACAAAATAGGTAGAACAAAACATAATTGTATAACCGAAAGTTCATAACACATAATAGGTTAACAGAATTTTAAATGAAATTAAAATAAGTATGTAAAGTAATAATAAAGCAAATAGTGATTAAGTAGTTATTTGGATCCAATAGTGGTTTGGAATATAAACAATAAATATAGATACAATAAAGAGTACAAAACATAAATATACAATAAATATTATAAAAAAAAATGATTAAGCATTTTATTCCCAAATAATAGTTTAACTAAGTATACAGGTAAAAAGTATTACCCCTTTGAACCGATTAGATAAACAAAACTATCTAATAATACAAGTAAACACTTAACATAATTAGTCATACACAGTTTCCCTTATCAACATGTATAATTATATACAATCAGAAGGTTCTGGTTGTCTTTCCTGTCTCATCGATCCCCCATGAGTATCGGGATATCTGGTCCATGGTTGGAGGAGGATACGTGTCGTCAATGGTAGGTATGGAGCGGCATGACGCGTTGGTTGCCTTGTGGCGTGGAAAGGTCCTCCGAACAGCCCGTACGGCGGGGATGGACACGTCGCGCCGGTTCCGTCTACAACGCGTCCACACATAAAGTAGTGGCCAAGATACCGTGCAGTACTGTGATGCCACCCGAGATGGACCATGACAAAGTAGTGTGGTAGGTCTTGGACTGTTGTTGTAGCATCCTTGCTTGCATAAGGAGTTGGTCAACGGAAACTGTTGAATATAATCTCGCACCACCGGAGAAGTGGGCTTCCTTTCTGAGGTTCTCCTGCGTCATTAGTGCATAATATGTTTGATCCGTGGTGACCAGGATATAATCAAAGTCTAGTAACAGAGTAAGAGTCTCTTTCGTACCGGTATCATAGGGTGGGAATGCAAACACCCTGTTCAGAGCTGCTACCATTGTTCGTTGTATCGGTGGTACAGTTAGCGTCAAATATAGCCTGTTATCAGCGTGTACCAGGCCAGTCTGCCCTAACTGATAGAACAAGACAGGATCAGTTGTTGGGTCCATTAACAAATCTAGTCCTGCCTGGTTATGTTGCGCTTTATATCCCTGAAGGTAGCTTGAAGCGTAGGTGGCGTAATAATTTGCCTCGTAGCGGAGGTTTCCGCATGTATGGCACTATAAATCAGGTCAGACACATAAGATATGTCTGTAAAAAGGATATCAGTGGCAACTGATAACGACCTGATATATGCAAAAAAATTTCATGAACAATAACTGATCAAACCTATGGCTAAGCTCTGTCAAGTCTCTGTTAGTCTTAATGTTAAAGTCAGTAACAATAGTAACCAGTCTCTCATAGTCTTTAGTCGTATAAACTGTCTTTTCTAGCAAGTGAGTAATGGACAGGTGGTCGTTTTTTTTTTTTTTTTAATTTCTTCTTTCGAGACAGGTAGTGCATGATAAACTATAAGCGCCTTATGTCTTAAGGCGCTACATTAATTTTATAAGTACCCACCAAGTTAGTTCATACCGGAGCGATACCTAAGTATATATTGACCATCGATAGTAAAATATTACAGTCAGCATATAATATTGTTATTTACAAAACTGTTTTCGTAAGGGCTCTCCCGCCGGGAATCGAACACAGGTCTCTTGGCTAGAGGCTAGTGTGTATCCCCGTTCTATTTACACACTGGGTTCGTTATCTACTCATTAATTATGCTCTATTGAACACGACTGATTTCCATTGACTAGATAAATCATCTCATTGAATCAAGTCTCTCTCATTCTGTCTAGAGATAAGATATAGCATTATAGGGAGGGGCGAAACTTTTTTTTTTTTTTTATTACGACCTTAGTTCAATTAAGTCGTTCGGTAAGTGTCGTCGTCGTCGTTATCGGTACGTCTTTACAGCAAAAGGCTCGATGGACCTTATTTTCGGAGTTCTTCTTCTCCTCTGATTTAAACTAGAACTTTTAGAGCAGGTAATTCATGTCGTTTGTAGTAGGTTATGTTTTTAAATTCTATAATGTTCTATAATATCTGCTTTATCCGCTCGCTGAAGTGGTGAGCAGTTGTTTTAATTATTTTCCTAAACCATTATAATTACGCTCACTCATCTCATAAAAGAAAATTCATTTTTATGTTATTTATCTCAATATTAACCACAATTCGTACGTAGTGTCCCGATTTATCTATCTTAATCCATTAGTTTATATAAATACATCCTGTTAACCTATATTTACCTATATATTACCACTGGAGAAGGTCTGGGTGTTTCCCTGACCGATTTCTTCGAAAGTGCCTTTCTATACATCTTATTATTATGCCACTTGATACCGTGGCCATACAACGTATTTATACGTCGTATGTAATTTTACTCTCTCCTAGGTTTTCCGGCATTACTCAATTTATAAATTATTAATTAATTAATATAACTGAATAACCGTTTTCTAATATTCACCAAAATACTAACCGCTAAGTATCTTTTCGTCCATGTCCAGTATTGGTCACTGGAAGGCTCTTTATTCCACGAAGGCCTAAATTGCTGTAGCCTTGGGGATTATACTTGCCACCATGGCAATTTTACCGACTTAATTCATTTATTACTGAGTCGCTTTCTTCCGATAAATTACCGATCTTGTAACCTAATAACGTTGACTTAAATCTAGTTATTCTTTACTTAATTATAGTCTAAAGCCTATACGCACAGATGTATATGTGCCGTATTATATTATCCCTATATAGCTTATTTATGGATCTGGTATGCGTTTATAACAAAATTTATTAATCCTATGTTATCATAATTTATCGTTTATTGTTGTTATTTATTTTTTTATTTTCAATATATGTTATTGTTGGTGCAGTAAATTTTCATGCTGTCTTAAATATGATTTTTAAATATTATTTTTTAAAGATTATTTTCTAACTGAAGTTTATATACCAGATTACTTATGTTAAGTATTATCTTAATATTACTTGAGTTATTATTTTATACTAATTACCTATACTAATTATTATCCTAATTGAGTGGCCACTCGAAATCTTAAATACTAAATAGTCTTTGTTCTTTTGACCGTCCTTTCGATTACTTTAAATAACGTCGTAAATGGATCGACCTCAAATTTCGGAATCGGAAGAGGTTAAAAAAATTGTCCACTTTCAAACATATATATATTTTACGGGGCGATACTTTTGGGTTATTTTAGCGGGTTTGATATTCCAGCGAGGGAGTATATCCTCCCCTCTACTGTGTTGGACGGTTCTACGCATGTCCGTCGAGGGGTCTAACTAAGAGAGTGTATAAGACCCCCACTTCTCTTGCGATTTAGCATAGTGATAAATATCTAATAAAAAATTAATTTAAATTAATAAATTAAGTAATTAGTATTTTTTTTTTTTTTTTGTAGGGCTGAATCCTGGTCCATTTTGGACGGAGGCCCTATTGTGATCGCCTTGTTAGGTTTAAAATCATTCAACCATATATTTAGTATTTATGTTTGTACACTATGTCTAACAAACAGTACCTAATAATTTCTTATCTCCGTGTTCTTTATAGAATGTAGTGGCTTCCTTTATTTTTTTATCTTATCTCTTATACCAGAGCTAACTGTCAGCGCCCCATTCAATAAATATCTTTTCTAATTTCTATTAGCTTGTAATTTTTTTACTTAATAACAGTTTATTTATATACGGGGAGTAATTTTATCATCTCTTTGATTCAGTCCTTTAATTTCGTTTACGTCCTTCTGGGCCGTAAGTTATAATTTGACCGTACGTTCGAGGCTACCGTTTCGTCCGGGTTCCATGTTTCATCGGGTTCGTGAAGCGTACTTTCCTCCAATGTGTCATCCTCATCACATGACAAAGCGGTTTCATAGTCGTCTTGTATTTCGCTATTGTCGGTGAAAATCTGTGTTTTTGACGAACTGGGGCATGCTTCCTCTATAGAAGAGTCTTTTAACGTTATACGCGGTAGGTTATTCCCGTAAGGCACTGTTATAATAAAGAAGGTCGTTTTCCTCCTGGCTATCTTCAAATTCCTCCTCATCGTTTTTAATATCCCCCTCAGGGGCCGTTTCCGCGGGGGTATTTTGGGGCTTAACCTTATCCGTTTTTCGGGGATAATAATGGCTTTAATCGGTCAACATTTGTTATTGTGGTTTGATCTGAGTTTAACCGAATCTCATATACACAATCCGAAATCTTTCGAACAATTGTAAATGGTCCTTTCCACGGCTTAAAAAACTTTTTAGACACGCCACTGGGTCTTATCATTTGTTTAAAGTAAACCAAATCTCCTACCTCGTAGGTCTGTGGTTCTCCACCTCTATCAAAGTAATACTGGTTTTTCTTGTGGGATTTCTGGGAATTCTCCTTAGCTATAGCGTAGGAAACCTCCAATCTTTGTTTTAGGGTTTCGACTGCTACATCTAGTGGTGCTGTCTGCCCATCGTGACCTTCTCCCCTGAAGGTCAAATCACAATCAAATACGGCCTTATCTCTCTCCCAAACGTTAAATAGTTCGGTGAATATTTAGTGGATGGGTGGGTATGCTGTTTATAGCCCCGGCCACTAATGGTAAATATTGGTCCCAATCTCTCCCTACTCTTTACGAAGTGACTTAAAATTTCATTCACACTTCGGTGAACTCTTTCTACTAAATTAGACTGCGGATGGTAGGGGGTTGTTTGTATTTTATTTATTTTTAGTAGCTTGCACATCTGTTGGAATAAATCGCTTACGAAATTTGATCGTTATCGGATACAAGGTACAGTGGTACACCATGTCGTGCAAAAATATTGCTGACGCATGCTTTGGCTACTGTTTCCGCAGTATAATCCACTAGTGGACATAATTCTACATATCTTGAGAATGCGTCTATTGCAGATAGGTAGTATTTATTACCTCTTGAAGTAACTGGAAGGGGACCAACTATGTCTATATATAAGTATTCGCCTATAAATGTAGCCGATGTACTTGTCCCTAACCTACGTTTCATAACGGGGGGACTCTTTTTCTGGCTGCAAGACTTGCATGAACGGACATATTCTCTCACTGATGAGTCTAGAGTGGGCCAAAAATAGTTTTTGCTAATTAACCATTTGGTTCTTTCCACTCCCCCATGACCCGCTGTGACTATGTCATGGTTATTATACAATACTTTTGAAACTAATTCTTGAGGGACCAGGACTTTAGGGGTCTCCCCTCTCAGAAACATTAGACCATCTTGGTCTTTGATTACCTGATCCGAATGCTTGCTAATAAACTTTTGCAAACTTGGATCTTGAGATTGTGCCAAGGCAACTTTATCTCTGGTCCACTCCGGGACTATAGCGTTAATCCGACTCAAGGCGTCTGCATGTGCTATAGACCTCCCAGGTACATGTTTAATTTCGAAATCATGCTCCATTAGAAAAATTATCCATCGTGCTATTCTAGGAGCTGGGTCAGCTTGCTTAGTTAACCAAATTAGAGCCGAAGCATCAGTGAGTAAAGTGAACTTTCGGCCGTATAGATAGCATCGAAAATGTCTTATTCCCCAGGTTATTCAAGAGTTCACGGTGTAATGCATTGTAATTTAATTCTGCTGACGTCATGAGCCTTGACGCATAAGCTATGGGCATTTGGTCACCCTGCTCATTGACCTGTGACAACACCGCCCCCAGGCCGTATGAGGAGGCGTCGGTGGTTAGAGTAAAGGGTTTTTCGAAATTTGGTAGTGTTAAAATGGGATCTTCGCATAGGGTCATTTT